>OY987255.1:114377774-114587059 GCA_963920725.1 Rhamphomyia laevipes
GGTGAATGCTATAATTTTAGATCAGATGGTAAATATAGAGTAGAGTAAGGTAGAGGTTAATTCAAGATCTTCACTTCATCGGCTGATTATTGTTTTGTACCATGTCCACTTTTCATAGTTTGGAGTAATTATGAACTTAAACTTTACATTCCTTTTTTTAATAAAGTATTAAAACTTTTATTACTTCAGATAATAGTTAGAAAATTTGTCAGAAATCTTGATATTTTTTTAAAAAATTATTAGAAAATTCATTTATTTAGTTTTATTATGTCTTTATTTATCTCAAATTATAAATTGAAAATAAACCTTAAACATAAAAATAATAATTTAGTTAATCTTTTCAAATAATCTATTAGAAAATATCCTGTCGATTTCTGGCATACATTTAAGCATGGAAATAATATATTTTCTTCTTTAGATATAAATTGGTAGTTTTTGTAAATTGTAAATATATTCAAATTATCAGTTTTACGTGTTCTTTTTGTTTGTCTTACAGACTGCTGTATTTATGTTATGTAAATATTTAATATTATGTAAAATATTACTAACTAACTACGAGTTATCTCAACATCCTTTTCCCTTACTATCATCATTCATTTATTTTCTAAAAATATTTATAACGAAAAAAATTTACCGAAAATAAAAAATATTTTGTGTTTAAAAAGCACATTGAAATATCTAATATCAAAACCATATATATAATAATTATTCTTCTCAAACCATATTTATTACAAAGCTGTTTTTTGTGTAAAAGTTCATCTGCAGTTTTTAGTGAAAAATAATGTAAAAATATATTACTGGCCATCTTATACATTATATAATTTTTGCTATTACTTAAATAATTCAAATCTGAAAAACAAATATAATTCCAAACATTTTTATACTTTTCTTGTCGAAATAACAAACATGGCAAACAAAATAATTTATTCACGTTTTTACACCAGTAATAAATTCATACTTGTGATAAGTTTCAATATGAACATTTTTTATTATTTGAAACTATGATGTTAAATTTGGTTAATGCGGAATTGGTCTTAATATATTTTTAATGTTTTTTTTTCTATAATGTTTCTTTGTGAACATGGTTTAATTATCAAACCCGCGCCTCGATTATACAATAATTATGTCCATAGTTTGTAATTGTTGATTAATTTGATTGTTTTTTAATGAAGGCGAAAAAAAAAATTTACATTCACCATTATTAGATAAATTACTTAGGACCGAAGGATTGGTTTTGAATGGAATTTACACACAAAACTTACCCTGAATTTTGTTTATTGTATTTTCAAAGAATTCTTCGTCGTCCTTCAGCCGTCATAAGTTGCGTTTATCCGCACACCTTTTTCATCTTATAAAAGCTACACTTGCTAATGTAATATGTTCGATCAAAATACAAAATGAACTGTCAAAAAAATTTTCGACCCAAAATGGTCTTCGACAAGGTGATGCATTAGCTTGTATGCTTTTTAATATTGCGTTAGAAAAAGTTGTAAGAAGTTCTAGAGTAAACACAACTGGAACAATTTTCAATAAGTCAGTACAATTCCTAGGCCTAGGCCCTAGGGTATGCTGACGACATAGATATCGTAGGAAGATTAGTATCAGCTGCTAGAGAAACCTTCGTTAGTATAGAAAAGTCGGCAAAAAAGATGGGTTTAAAAATCAATGAAGGCAAAACAAAGTGTATGTCGGTGTCCACATCGAACGCCAGACGGAGAAATCTCGGACAAAATTTAACGATTGGTGACCTTCATCTGGAAATAGTGGAAAAATTCATATATCTAGGCTCCTCTGTAAACAACCAAAACAGTATAGCGGATGAGGTGAAGAGGCGAATTATTTTAGCCAACCGATGTTATTTTGGCTTGAGAAAGCAACTGTGTTCCTGTGCACTGTCGCGGCGGTCTAAAATTATACTGTATAAAACGTTAATTCTGCCGGTTCTAACATACGCTTCGGAGACCTGGTCTATTAGTAAAGCTAATGAAAATATGTTAGGATCGTTTGAGAGAAAAATTTTGCGTAAGATTTTTGGTCCAGTGTGTATTTATGGTACATGGAGAGTACGATACAATAATGAGCTGTATAACATCTATAAAGAAGCTGACGTTGTAACTACTATAAAGTTAAAAAGACTTCAATACGCTGGACATATTGGTCGAATGTGAGAAGACCGAACGGTTAAAAGGATTTTTAAGGTTATTCCAGAAGACTCGAGAAGAGCTGGTAGACCTAAGTTACGATGGAGAGACGGAGTCGACAAAAACGCGAGAAAAATTGGTGCTGCGAATTGGGTGACAGCAGCGGAGGATAGAAGTAATTGGAGGAGTATTCTTGACAAGGCCAGGACTCGTCCTGGGCTGTTGAGCCACAAATGATGATGATGGTATATAGTCATTCAATTTTTTTCATTCAATTGCAAGCCTTACGCAACCTCATTAAATATTTTCGATTATCGCCGTCATTGAAAAATGATTTTTTGCAAGAGAAAATAAAAATCCGACTTGGCAAAGAACTAGAATTAAAAATAGACATAACGACAGCAAGATATTTACAAGTAAAAGAAGCCTTAGAATATATTAATTCTCTTCATTTTTTAGCCACAATATACGAGAAATATTTGATAAATATTCAACAAATTTTAGAGCCAGTTCGGATTGCCGCAGAATCCTTAGCAAGACTACACCATTTACCGCAGAAAGTGTAATTGAATTGTTATGTTCAACTTTGGAAAAAAATAGCGATTCACTAATATCCTCTAACTTCTTAGTTTGTTTAAAAAGAGAAATTAAATTATTGTCTCTTGTACAGTACATGCTTCATCCAAAAAACTTAATGAAAAGAAATGTTCACTTTGATTACTGATCAAAATTATCGACAGTGGCATATGGGAAAAGAATAATTGAAAGATTATTCAAATCAGATGAACAAATCGAATAAGACTCAGAAGAGATTGAAGAGCTCGAACTTTTAAATAGTGATTTGAAATCTCAATTTCAAAAAGCTATTTCTACAGCTATAGTTTCAATTTCCTGTCAACCAGTAGGAATATCATCATCAGTCTAGAAAGAGTTTTTATTTTTTGAAGTATCCGGGGACAAAAGTCATAATCTAACACTGTTGTTCGAAGCTCTGCAAACCGCGAAACTAACATCTACATACAATGAAAGACCATTCTCAATAGCGAGCCGAGTTTGCACTAAAATAAGAACTAGGCTATCGGATGAAAATTTGCGCATTATCGTTTTCCTTAAATATCACTTTTTAAAACAAAATGTTACTTATGATTAACAGATGTTTGGTAAATAATATATATAAAAAAAAATTATTCTTGTATTTGTATTTCTGCTTTTCTTGAATTAATTTTTTTATTTCTTCGTTTTATGTATGAAATAAACATACGGTAATTAAGGAACTCCTGCTGCTCTTGGAATATTCTCCCGTTTTAGCATCTTGTTTGTTTGTATACAAAAAGGTCGGTCCAACCTTTAAGAATACCGTACGTATAAACCTCCACGACCAAGTTGATTTACTGTTTTTAGAATGATTTTAATTTCGTTAATTACAAGCTATTTATACAATAATTTTTTGGGTAATATCGTGAGTATAATTTTATTCTATAATGTTCCAATTCCAATAGTCCAAACTGGAATCCTTACAAATTCAAAATTCAAATACTTATTAATAATAAAATTATTTACCTATATCCTACGATTTTACAATAGCAAAAAGTGCAGTATTTGTAAAATAATAACGTAAATAATTAAAAAAAATACAATTATTTACCTAAATCCTTAATACCTCATATTACTTATATTTTTACTGAAAGTAATTATCTAATAAAACTGCATTATTATGATTACTTATTAGGTAATTCTACGGTAAATAAAAGTTATAATTTAATGAGGTATTTAACCCTAAACAATGGGACTATAGAACTAGATACAAATAGGGTATGTAGGATTTCGAATAAATCATGTGCGAATGCGAAGCACAATACCTTAGACATGCTAGTCACCGTAGACGTTGGTTCCCATAGAATTGTCGTCGATGTCACTCTGAAACTTGTTTTACTTCTTCGAATGTACTGGTCTTGGAGCGAGGTTATAAATTAATGGTATATCATAATACGTCTATAGTGGCCGCAGTGATTTAGGACTTCTGTTTCCACCCAAATCTTATCTAATTTAATCTAAAACACATAATTTTGGTCACAAGTTATTTGCACATTTCAAATATGCAATAAAAAAAAATTCTTAGTTTGTCGAGATTTCAAAAAAAAAAAAAAAATACAAGAATTTTTTTAAATTACCTATTTTTATTAAAAATATAATTAAAATAACCGAAAACTCTCAGCATTTTCTACCCTTCTATAGTGTTAAGAAGTCTAGTGTTAATAGGTGTAATATAATAAAAGTATAATTATTGTTTGAACACTTTGTAGACAGTTTTAAATTATTAGTGACTTACAAACAAAAAACTAATTAAATATTTTTAAAATGGCTGCCAATCTGTAACGATATATTTCCGAATATGTTCGTAGTGAAAAATTGGTCCAGGAAATAAACTCAGGTATATCTTTTTAATATTATACAATAGATAGTGAGACCGTGTATACAGGTTTAAGTATACAGGTTGAGAACAGATTTAAATATTATTGTGGTGTGTTAAATTGATTTTCTAAGGGTATATATGTGAAATAAAATTTCCAAGTGTAATAATAAAAATTAATGACGATGGAAGGACGCAGATGATTGTAATTAAATATTCTTTGATAACCAGTTGATTTTTAATGTTTTCATCAAGATTGATTTATTTATGTTACACATAATGATTTTTGCCAAAAATATAATAGAAAATATTGAAATTTAATATTTTTGTGGGATAGTAAAATTTAAGGATAGGATAATAAAATTAATGGTTATAGTATTAAATTCAAATTAAGTAATTTAAGGTAAACAATATTTTGGTTAAGATTGTGGTTTAAAAATATGTACATATATATATATATATATATATTTATATATATATATATATATATATATATATATATATATATATATATATTTCAGGAAATTTTAAATTAATAAATTACGACAAAAAAAAAATATATATTAAATATTTATTTTTAAAATATAATACTTTATATCCTGGATAAAATAATATCTATATTTAAAATGATAAATTAAGAGGAATTCCAAATTAAATAATAAAGTAATCATTTAATTTTATTGATTGGTGTTTGCCTTAAAAATATAAATATTTCGTTTTTATTTAATATCGTTATTTTCATCGAAATCATGTCGTTTTACAAATATCTTTAAGCCTACATAAAGTATATTAGAAACTTGGAGTATTGTATTTATATATTCTAGGCTGTAATATAATATATATAAAAATATATGTTGTCTTTTATACCAAGTATAATTTAGTCATACTATTAATAAGAAAATCCAAAGAGAATGAAATGGAAATACAGTCGTATACTATTAAAAAAATATGGGAAATAAAAATATAAAATAATAAACAAAAACATACTCGAAGCGTTTATTTAGTCTCTAATGATTAAGAAGCTCTTAATATATATAAAAGTTTCTCTTATTGTCAAATCGTATAACAAGACATAGTAATTTGATAGCGAATAAAATGTTAATTATATCCTATATTAAACATAAATACGAAAAGTTTTATAGTTATTACTAGGGATTATTTGCAATGCATGGCTGTCGGCAAAAATGTTAATCTTTTTTGTTGAATTTTGCGATAAATATATACATATGTATGTATATATATAGAATGGGTTGCGCGTTTTGTTCCCTTAAATTTTTGGTAAAAAAAAATTTTTTTTTAATCTAATTTTATAAATTTCTTCTAACTTCTTCCAATTTGGATAACATATTAATAACTCCACAATATAATCAAATTTTATTATCCTCTTTTTCGTCCTTTATTACTGTCTGAATAATAACATCGTAATAAATAAAATTTTTATCACGAACATTCTGAAAAAAGAATCAATTTTTTTGTCTTATGGGGTTTTTTTATGAAACATTTTTCAACTTGTAACCTTACTGCCAAATATTGTCTCTAAATAATTTGTTCGTTTTAGTATTGTAATGTCCATTCTTTCGTGTTAGATTTTAGTTGTTATGGTTAAATTGTTTGGTTTCTATTATAGCTGAATTGTACCATGTTTGCTGGACACGTGCTTTGAATAATATTATATTCAATTTGAAAATACAGATGGATGTTAATGCACAGTTGTGGTTTCAAATATTCCTTCATTTACAGTCACAGTCTACCATTAGGATAAGCTTCTCAATTAGAATAAATTATTGACAGCTGTAGGGTCTTAAGGAAGCAAAACAAAATAACCAAATCGTTACCTAAATAAGAAATTTATTAAGTAGATTAAAAGTAGTTAATTGTTGACATAGTTATGAAACCTAAGCTAAAATTTAAAACATCCTGTAAAAACTGATTTTTTAGTTTTACGATTAATAAAAAAGCCAAACGTTTTTACTTCCGACAATTGTTTTTTTTTATTGTTCTATACATAGAAATAAATATTATAATTCTATGATGAGGAAATGAAGATTATTGTAAAGTAAACTCGACATTAGTAAAATAATAATAAGTAAAAAAAAACATAAAATTTAAAATTCAGTACTATTTATATTTTTTTATTACATGTTTTGTATTTTCCCTATAAAGTAAAAATACTATTATAGAATAAAAAAATACCGGGTAACTTCTATATGTACTAGTTTCAAGTTTATGGGATCTTTTGTGTGTTTTTAGTGTTGTGTTTGTATAATGTTATATTCTGTATAAAACTAGCTAATTCTTTCTAACGTTTCTAACCTAGAACCTAACCTATAATATATAATTATAGTTTAGCATATTTTACCCGTAGCGTCATTTAGGGGTACATTTATATAATACAAAACCACCTGATTGTTCTACTTTTTATTATTTTGCCAAGTTTAATAAGAAATATATATTGCGATGGAGCGCCACTAGTGAATAAAATTAGAATCAAATATTTTGTTTTATTTTACTTTTCATTAGCTCTCCAATGTGACGTTTGCCAAAATATTAGTAAATATTTACTTCGTTAAAAAATATGTTTAGTCGAGAGCGTAATTTTTGGAATTTAGAACATTCTAATTTCATCAAGCTCTATATTGTGGCAGTTATATCACGATTCAGAAGGATATTTCTTATGTTAAATAACAATTTGAAAAAACAGATACACAGACAGCGAAATTGAGAAGCAACTGAATTTTATTTCTCAAAACCTTATTTTTGATATTATTTTCTAGTGGGGCTTATTTAAGTTAAATTGGTAACTTTGAACTTTCTTTGCCTTTTGAACCAGATAAAATAATTTTCAGAAAAAAAATATGGATAAAAAATTGAAATAATTTTCTTATGTCCAGAATATTAAAAATTTATATAAAAGAAAATACATTTGGATAAAAATATGTTTTTGCAAAATTATTATATGCTTTTTTTAGAATAAGATTTGGTAGTTACTTTTTGAAGTTTTGACTAAATAAAACGGTGAAGTTAAGCTGAAAGGCTAGAATAGTTCGAAGGTACGCCAAATATGTTATGTCAATTTTGCAATTACGAATAGAATAACAATTATTTTCGCCTGCTAAAGCATATATACTTATTTGCGGTTAGAAGCTTCAGTACGTCGTGGCTTAAATTTTCGAATTACATTTCTTTTCGTTATACGATTTTAATTAAATTTACTACACTTACTATAGTTAGATTTATTCGGAACAAATTATTTGCACTTTAAACATATTGTTGCCACATTTCTTATGTGCAATTCATCTGAAATGTTACTGCAACACCTAACTTGTTGCTAAGAAATTGGAGTATTAAGGCACTAATAAATGTGAAATTTTCAACAAAGCAGTGTTTTTTACTTTTTGTAAAAACAGTACTTTTTGTTACAAAGGTTAATTAAAAATAAAAAATCACTTTTGGACATACATCATTATTGGACATAGCAGAACAAGTTATCTGTTCCAAACGTTTTTTATGTATAATTACTAGTAATAGTATATAGATATAGAGCATTATTGTGATATTTTTTCGATGTCAATTAAAATTAGTTTCATGATTTAGTTGGTGCCAGTAAAATGGTCGGTAATTTCAAAAAAAACATTTCGTGAAGTGATATAATATAATTTATATTACACCCATCCCTCGCTTAACGGCGGGGTTCCGTTCCAGAAAAGTTGTCCGTAAATCGAAATTCCGTAAATCGAATTTTTTTTCGCACATATCATATTAATGTATGTACGTATTGTATACGGTACATATATGTAAAAATAATGTAATACATATGTATACTAAAAGTGATATGAATTATACATTTTATTAAAAAAGAAAAAATATTTATTAAGATAATAATTCATAAGTATTTATTACATTACTATTAAAATAAAGTACTAAATACATAAAAATATTCAAAAACAAAAATAAAATTAATTCAGAAATACTATTTACATATAAAAGACAAAAAGATAATGCGTACATATAGTTGTTGCTAGGCAATACCTGCCTACTACATATTAAAAATTTAAAATTTTCCCATAAAAAAATATGCAATGTATACACAAAAAACAAAATTTTATGTGTACTAGAACAAATTTTTGTGCATTTTGTGAATTTTTGTACGTTTTTTTTTGCCGTAAATCGAATTTTTTGTACGTTAACAGAGACCGTAGAATAATTTTTCAATTCCGTTATAGCGAAATTCCGTATAAAGAGTGTCCGTTAAGCGAGGGATGGGTGTATATCACTTCACGAAATGTTATCATTGAAATTACCTACCACTTTACTGGCACCAACTAAATCACGAAACTAATGAATTTATTATATAAACCTAAATAAATATCGAAACTACTGCTTTTTCCAATGCAGTTTTATATATATAACTACCACTAATCTTTCCCAGCTTTTTTATATATCTACATCTTACTATACCCTAAACAATTTTTTTTTAAACAATTGAAAAAATGCAAATTTACAAGTTTTGTTCAATACATGTACTGAACATAATATAGTAAGACATTAAGTTTACTGGAAAACACATAAATATGGAGAAAAAGATAGGCATGTAGATATACATGATTGATACTATGGTAATTAAAACTTTGACGAGTGGATTTTGTATGATTTATAACCATCATCATCAGTGGCGCAACAACCCGGGGCGGGTCCTGGTCTCCTTATGTAGATCGTCTCAAACTTATAGATTTGCAAACGCTTCAAAGGCGTCGTCAAATAGCTGCTATCGTGTTTGTGCACCAAGTAATTGCTGGTGCTATTGATTCTCCATTTTTTTTAGAACGGATGAATCTTAATATTAATTTTCGCTCGCTTAGATCTGTGTCGCTTTTTAAAATACTACTTTGTCCGCCGGGAAGGTATACTACTTTGTTTGTTTATAACAACAACTCAAAAGGAGGTATTATTTACCGATAATCTCTCTGACAATGGTCTCTGGCAGGTCAGTGATGTTAAAAACAATCTCAACAGACAACTCGACCTTGTTTTTACAACTAATAGTGAAAATTGTGTAGTAGTGGAAAGCAGCCTCACTCTCTCCACTATTGATCTCTACCATCCTCCTTTAGCATTAAATTTTTCTTATGAGAATATGGTATCATTAACGTAGATTCAGAAACAACTTATTCTTTTAATTTTCGTAAAGCAGATTTTGATTTACTAAATAATTAACTTTGATGAAATTTTAGCCAATTCTAATAATAATATTGATATTTTAACTGCCAAGTTTTATACGACTCTTTTCGAATGCTTCGTTTTGTCTGTTCCAGTCTCACCGGGGCACAGTGGGTCACCATCTCCACCATGGTATAACAAGGAACTACGTACACTGCGTAATCGCAGAAATAAGTTATGGCAAAAAAAATTAAAGTCGGAAACGAACGCCGATTATAACGAGTATATTTGTACATATGTAGAATTTTCTGATTTATCACAGTTACTTTACGATGAATATTTAAATAAAATGCAAACTGAGATTCTATAAAATCCTAAAAAATTCTGGCAGTTTGTCAATACAAAAAAGAAATCAGATGGTTATCCATGTACTTTGAAGTACTTAGACAACTCCTCTAATGAATCTAAAGTAATAACTAATATGTTTGCCAATTTCTTTAGTCGGGCTTTTAGCGATAGTAACTTTCATCCTGATGAACACTATTTTTCATATTTAAATAATGGCCAACAAACTAGTATCGGTCATGTACACATAAATTTAAATGACGTAGTTAGCAAGATCCATAATCTTAAAGATGATTATTCTTCCGGCCCCGACGGTCTGCCACCAATAGTTTTAAAAAAATGCTGTGACACCTTAGCGCGCCCGTTAACATCTATTTTTCAATTATCACTTTCTGAAGGTATTTTTCCCACCCTGTGGAAGAAATCCTTTATTATTCCAATTAATAAAAAGGGTTGTAAAGCTGATATATTGAATTACAGGCCCATTGCGAAGCTTTCCAGCATCCCAAAACTTTTTGAAAGTATTGTGTATGATTCTTTATACTTTCATTGCAAACCGTTGTTCTCACCTAAACAGCACGGGTTTCTTAAAGGAAGATCTACAACTACCAATTTAACTGATTTTGTTTCTAAAACTTTAATTAATATGGAAAAGGGAAAAGAAGTAGATGTAATCTGCACCGATTTCTCCAAAGCTTTTGATAAAATATCACATAAACTAATATCGTTCAAGCTTAAGGCACTCGGTTTTCATCCAGGGTTTATTCTTTGGCTGGAATCATATCTAAATGATCGTCAATATCGTGTCTTATTTAGATCCACTACTTCCGATCCTTTTACCGCAAAATCCGGTGTACCGCAGGGCAGCCATCTAGGCCCTTTGATTTTTGTGCTGTCTATTAACGTCGTGGAATTTGTAATAGTTGATTCGGATGTCTCGATATATGCCAATGACATGAAATTATTTAAGGTAATTTCATCAACTCTCGATTATAATAAACTTCAAAGTGACGTAAAAAATTTTGCTACTTGGTGTGGGAAAAACCACTTAGAACTTAACGTTAGTAAATGTCAGTCTATCACATACTCGCGAAAACGTTCTCGGTCTCCACCTCGAGATTACTTCATTAATAATGAAGTCGTTTGTCGTGTAACGTCCATTCGGGATTTAGGTGTCGTCTGCGACAATGAGCTTAATTTCAGATCCCATTACGACAGAATTGTAAACAGGGCTAACTCAACGCTAGGTTTTGTAAAGCGGTGGTCTAAGGAATTCTCGGACCCATATGTTACAAAATCACTTTACACGACCTTAGTTAGACCTCTGCTTGAATATGCGAGTCAGGTATGGTCACCGTACCACGCGGTCCATATTAACCGAATTGAAACAGTTCAACGCAGATTTGTGCGGTTTGCTTTACGGGGTCTACCATGGGTAGACAACTTCAACTTACCCCCATATCAGGATCGTCTGAAGCTCATTGACATGCAATCCCTCGAAAAACGTCGTGAGGTAGCTGACATTTTGTTTGTGCAACAGGTCCTTTCGGGAATAATCGAGTGCCATGCATTTTTAGATAAGATCTTTATAAACATAAATGCGCACTCTCTAAGATCTATCCCGCTTTTCCGTGTCAATAACCATCGTACAGACTACATTTTGTTTGTGCAACAGGTCCTTTCGGGAATAATCGAGTGCCCTGCATTTTTAGATAAGATCTTTATAAACATAAATGCGCACTCTCTAAGATCTATCCCGCTTTTCCGTGTCAATAACCATCGTACAGACTACGGAAATAACGAACCGTACACAAGAATGCTACGTAAAGTTAATGTCGTTGCAAACCACTTCGATTTTAACTGTAGCAATAGCAAAGTCACTTTGAAAAAATTGCTGTACAATAATATATAAATGCCAGCCTTTATGTGTGTTGTTTTGCTCGTTGCTATTTAGCTTCGTATTTCTAATTGTATGTATGCTGTGTATGGATGTATGCCTTAATTTTATTTTTATTTGTTTTTCGTGACGATTGCCTTTTGCATGATAACTTTTAATTTAATTTAATTTTTTTAATTTTTTTTAAAGAATTTTAATATTTTTCATTCATTTTTCAGTATTTCAATAATTTTTGATGACGGGTGACCTTGAATTCGCAGGCGATATCGGCGGGAAGTATGTAGCGTTCTTTTCAGAATAGCGAAGCCTGATGCTAGGTGATAACCTGTTAATTCAAGTTGTGACTTGTAATATTATTTTATTTTTATATTTTTCAAATTTTTTTAATTAGACTAGCTCGAATTGGTGGGTGACATCGGAAGGAGGTAGTAGCGTTCTTTTTAGAATAGCGAAGCCTGATGCTGGTGGTAACTTGCTAACTCGAGTGTTTTTTTATATCTTATTTTTTAGTAGTTATATTTTTAACTATTTATTTTTACTGCTTGTATTAAGCAGATCGTGTTTAATCTATACTAACATTTATTTGTTTTGGTGATGGTAACAGCTAAGCACCAGAGCTTAATCCATTGCCGACAGTAAATTTTTTCTCAGCATGTGGAGAAAGTGCAAGAATACAAGCATATTGATAAAGATATTCTGTTTGCTATGAGTGTCAACGTTCTTAGTATATGTATCTACTAACAATATCTCTCTATAGTCTATATGCTTGTTTTCGCTGATCCAAACAAATAATACAATTCTTTCATAAGTCCCCATCATCCTGAAAGGGTTAATGAGGCTTACGTTGTGAATTAAGTTGGAAAAATTATAATAATAATTATTATTATTATTATAATTTTTGATTAAATGAAAGAGAATGGATCTTATATTGATAAATGTTTTATTTAATGTCGGCAATTATGTATGAAATACAATATCAGATAAATGTCCGCCTCTGTTAGCCTCACAAATGCGAGCCCTTTTGAGCACATTTTTCATTACATTCTCACACATTTCACGCGGTATTTCATTAATTTCATCACGAATATTTTGTTTGAGTTGCTCAAGCGTTTCTGGTTTGTTTGCATAAGCCTTGCTTTTTAGATATCCCCACAAATAGAAGTCCGGAGCAGTTAAATCAGGCGACCGTGGAGGCCAATCAACATCACCATTTTTTGAAATAACTTGTTGTGGAAAGAGGTCTCGCAGTAATTCCATTGTAATCCTGGCTGTATGCGATGTGGTACCGTCTTGTTGATACCACATGTTAATCAAGCCCAAAGCATGCAGTTGTGGCGTTAAAAAGTTTTCAATCATATCACGATATCGCTCCCCATTCACAGTTACCGTTACGCCGTTTTGATTTTCAAAGAAGTAAGGTCCAATGATTCTTCCTGACCAAATTGCACACCAGACTGTCACTTTTAATGGATGTAAAGGTGACTGATGAATAATTTGAGGGTTTTCCATTGCCCAGAGCCGACTATTCTGTTTGTTCACATATCCATTTAAATGAAAATGTGCCTCATCACTCATTATGATTTTTTCATGAAAATCGGGGTTGTCATGGGTGAGTTGTAACATCCTATTGGCACGTTGGTTTATCAAATATGTTTCCATAATAAATTTGCCACGTGTGTACTTCACGACTGCCAAATATGAACTGTCAAGACTAACATTTACCACACTGGCGGCAAAACAAAGTAGTATACCTACATAGTAGTATTTATATGTTAAGTATTTTTTATGTTTAAAATATAAAATAAATATATAGTATTTGACGATTTTCGATTTCATTAATTTCGATTTTTATAACAAACTGCTATTTGCAATTCGCATGATTTGTTATTATACTATTTAATTTATAATTTTTTAAATCCTCAAATTAATGGGTGACAGTGGAGGGAAGTAGTAGCGTTCTTCCTAGATCGATGAAGCCTGAAGCTTAATTTGTTTGTTTTTATACATTTAATTAATATTTATTTTGACGAATGGTTTTTTCATGATTTGTGATTATTACAAACTGCTAATTGCAATCTAGGACGCTTTTTTTATTTTTTATTTTAAATTTTAAGCCCCAACTTATCAGGTGACAGTGGAAGGAAGTAGTAGCGTTCTTTACAGAATTGGGAAGCCTAAAGCTAGTGGTAACTTGTTAATTTGTTTGGTTTTTGACGCTGGTACGCTTTTCAGTTCTTCCTTAGCGAATTATTTTTATTTTTATATACTTATAGTTTTAGAACTACTTTAGTTCTAACAATTTTACTTTTTTTAATTTTTTAATGATTTGAATTAGCAGGTGACGACATATGGAAGTAGTAGCTTTTTTTCAGAATTGTGAAGCCCTATGTAAGTGAAGCCCTATTAAAATTCAAATTTTAATATTTTGTTGCTTTAATTTTTATATAAATATTTATTTTTGTTTTATTTATTTTAATTTATTTAACTGTTTGTATTAAACAGTAAGTGTCTAATCTAGTAATATCTGCTTTGTTTTCGGTGGTGGAAACATCAGAGCTTAATCCATTGCGGATAGTAAAATATTTCTCAGCATGTGAGAAAGTGCAAGAAATCAAGCTTAAAGATAAAAAGATCATTTCTTTCTATATATATATATGTTTCTCTTTAACATAACATACTAACATTATCTCTCCTTATGCTTGTTTTCGCTGATCCAAACAAATTATCAGTCACTTTTTCGGGCCCCATTTTCTTTGCTACGAGAAGATGGAGCTTGGCTCTGAGATTGATGAGGATTAGATACTGGATTACTAATTGTTAAGAGTTCTTTTCCAGTTGCTTCTGTCACTGGCTCCTTTAAGGTTGCCAGTTTTTTGTCACACAAAGTCGGGACAATATTTTTCAATAATAAAATAAAAACAGAAATGCTAATTTTTGCTTTGGAAATGATTGTTTGTACATTTTTATTATGTGTATTATGTATTAAAAATTAGACAATTCATTAAATTAAAAAATAAATAAAAATAAACATAAACAAAACAAAACCAAAATAATTAAAAAACAAAAAAATACTTAAAAAGTTAATGGTAACTAAAAAATAACTAAAACATATAATAAAAATATTGATATAAAAAAAAATGTTGAGATCTCGAAGCTGGAGTTGATGGTCAAATTATCGCCTCTGTTCTGCATTTCGAGTGAAAATGAATTCAATATGTATTTCATATAGATAGATATAATTCATATCTATATGAAATTCATATTGAATTAATTTTCACTCGAAATGCACAACAGAGGCGTGTATGTTTTATTTTTGCAGTTGTTAATATCCTTACTTATCATTGGCCTTTGCCGCTTCAATAATTCTTTTTCCTGAGTCAGTATTTAAAAAATTACGAAATTCTTTGCAATTCATTTCGAAGTTTTGTTTTACCATCAACTCAGCTTCGAGATTTACTAGCAGTAGTCTATTTCTATCCTTTCTCCACGCATTAAACTAAAAATCGTCTCGCTCATCGCGTTGGAGTGTGGTAAAAATAATATAAAGCTGGCAATTTTTAAAAGTTCTTTAGCATTACAATTATTTTTAAAGAAATCTACCCATTTCTCTGATACGGTATTTTCTTTATAAGAAGTATCCAAAACGAAAGTTTTGAGAATTAAAATTTCTTCAAATAATGTGTATATCAACATTTTTTATATTGAATGATTCGACAATTTCTTTAAAATTTAGAAAATTTGGCTCAGTTTTTAGTGTCATTGCTGTAAGTATTTTAAAATTATTATTCTCAAAGTCAAACCATTTCGTAATATATTTAGCACTAATATTCAAAAAATTGTTTGCATCTATCTTGAAACGATTTATAGCATCAATGTTGTCACTTTTTTTTAAAATGGTATTTGCAATGGAACCATAAAAGGCTGCATTTGCACGCTCCATTAAATTTTGTCTTACATAATCAAAGCGCTCAAATATTTCACAAGCCAGTGCTTCATTTGATTTTAATTTAATTATTATTTTTGAAAAATAGTAATTTTTTAAAATTGGGGAAATAGCATTTTTTGATAAAAAGTAAGTTTTCACTCGATCATAGTTCTTAATTAATCTTTCTATAGCTGGAAATACACTTAACCAATGAGTTGGTACATGTCGAAGTAATTCACACCATTCAACTTGTGACCACGCAAAAAATTCCTTCAATTCCTTCGTTTTTTTTGTTGACGAGCTAAATTCGTTAAATACTTTTATCACATTTAATTCTAAATCATATTTTAATTGGTATGCACTTTTTTTGACGGCATTAATTAAAATATGACAATTGCAACCAACATGAATAATTTCGTTATTATGTTTTAATAATTCTGTATAAACGCTTTGGTTTTTTCCAAAATTTACCGAAGCATTATCAACGCAATAAGCTGTTACATTGCATAAAGACAATCCATTATATTCTAATTTCATTTTTAACGATTCAGCTATTTTTTTTTACGATTCACTGTCAAGAGAATAAAAGACGGGTTTAGTCTTGACACCATAAACTTTACTGAAATATCTAACTAAAAGTGGAAATGTTTTCACATTTCCTTTATTAGACGCGTCTGTAGCAATTGAAAAAGGATAATTATCCTTAATTTCATCGAGAATCATCTTTTTAGAAGCTGGACCAAGTACTTGTGTTACAATTTTTGAAGCTTTGGTTCTTCCACATCTATATTTTTTTGCAATTTCAGAATCGAAAAATAATGAGGCAAACAAATTACCTGCACAATCGCTGGATATAAAACTGTGTGAATGCAAATTTTAGGTTCGAATATGTTTTAAAATAAAAAAAAACATCAAACTCAATTTTTTATTTAATATTTATTGAAACTTAATTTTATTATTTAATATTATTTAATTATAATATTCCACGTCTTAACAGTTTCACAAGCAAATTAGAACTGATTCTTAATTATTAATTTATGTTTTATTACAGGTAAGAACTAATCGAAATCAAACAATATCATATTACTAAACTGCAATTTAGCAAAAATGATTTTATGTGAATTTATAAAATTGTAATAAGATATATATTTTATTCTATAAAATTAATTTTGGTATTATGGGAAAATTAATTTTATAGCCTTGAAAATTAGATTTAAATTCTTTACACGTTTTAATTTATATTAAAATGATTTTAAGCAATTTATGTGGGAACGGAAGTTGTAGCAATAATGCTATTAAGAACTTCGTTTGATGGATATATGATTCCCCCATCCTTAAGATTTTCACACTCCTGTGGAAAATTCTTTACTTCTGTTTCTTCTATCAAAATTGTTTGATTTCTTTTTTTCTTATAATAGCATCTTAAAATTATAATAATTAAAATTATAATTACAATAGTTATAAAAGTAGTATTAAAATATGTTATAATATTATTTCGTTCTTTTTTATAAATGATTTCTTGTATTTCTTTATTGTTTTCTATCTGTTTAATATGTAAATAATCTAAATTTAATGTATTATTTATTTGTTTCATTTTTGAGTAGCTAGGTATTACAATGTTTTGTTTAAATTCTCTTTGTTTATTTGAAAATGTTATATTATTAAACTCTGTGGTACAATTATTAAAAGAAATCAAATAATTTTTATTTAACGTATATTTTACATTATTACAACTACTGTTTAATGTTACTTTTTTTCCATTTATTATTAAAATTAAACCTATATCAATTTCTACTATCTCTGTTTCAGTTTTCATTACTTTTGAACAATTATTATAGGAATTATAAAACAAATTTGAAATACATTTATTGGTTGATTTTAATTTATTTCTGTATCTTTCTTGACTAAAATAGTACGTTACATTTTCAAAAAGGAGAATGTCTGAAATTTCTATATCTACTTGTTCATTTTTTATATTTGGAACTGGTATAATTTTAAATGAAATAGCATTTGTTTGACTTAATTCTGGAATTTCTAAAATAAAAATCAGTTTGGAATTCATGATTGCTACAGAACTTTTAATTTTTTGAATTTTAAATGAATCTATATTATATGTATCAATTTCTTCTGGTGTAAGAATTGATCTACTCATAGTTTGATATTTAGCAAAAATAATATTTTCTTGAATTTTTTCAATTTCTTCATTTAACAAATTTAGATTCGTTAGTATTTGTAAGTATTGTAATTGTTTAACTATTGTCCTATCGTCACTGATAACAGTATTTAAAAGTTTATCTAATGCTACATGATTTTTATTAATATTGTCTTGTAAATTTCTAATATTTTCTTGAATTGCATCGTTAATTTTTATTTGTTTGTTAGAATTTATTATGGTATCGTGGATATTATTATCAGATACTTTGAAATGGTTTTCTATTTCTACTTTATCATCTTCATCCATTGTACCGAAAATCCACTTTAACAATGATCCACCAATATTAATTAATGATCTTTTATGTCTAAATGGTATTAATGTCTTAAATGTATGTCTTATCTTTTTAATTTTTTCTGTAAGTGTGTTAATAACGTTTTCATCATCTGGTAAACTAAATGTAAATTTTATTTGCGTTTCTATCATGTCTATTGTAGTTTCTATATCCTTTAGATAATATGAATAATCTTGTTATAAATTTCTATAATTTCAATTTTTTCTTGATGAATAATAGTGTAACCGGCTTCGCTATCCAGTTTCTCGACATTAATTAGAGCTTGTGTTGGGCTGGCTAGGATTAATACCATTAGTACTGGTATTATTATATGTATCTGAAAAATGTTTAAAATTTCTTTTAATACGAGAAGGATGGATATTTTTTTTTCTAATGTCTGTTAATTTATTTTCAGTTTTTAAGTATCTTATTTTCTTTTATCGAGGAAGTTCTATATATCTTAAGGCTGTCGGATTTGTAATAAGAATATCTTTAGTATTTGGAAGTTTAAAGTCATCTCTATTTTTGTTTAATCTATTAATAATTTTGTCTTTTTTCTCTTGAATTTTGGTTTTTATTTTTTCAAAATCTGTAACTTTACCATTGAGAAATTCTATTGGTTTCACTCTAGTAGTTGAGTGAATGCTGTTATTATATTTTTCTACCGCCTTTAAAATTTTACTCTCTGTATCTAAATTAGGTTCTGTTAAATTAAATATTCTAATGTGTTCAATAATTGTTCCATGAGCTCTTTCTATATCGGAATTACCTGTATGGCTTCGGGGAGAAGTGAAATGAGCTTCAATATTTTCTGTTCTACAAAAATCTTTTAAATTTAAGCCATCGAATTCGTTATCAAATATAAATCTTTTTGGTTTACCGAATAAAGAATTTCTAAGTTTTAAAGCTTGAACTATTGTTACACTATTTCTGTCGTTTAATTTGGAAACTGACAGATGTTTGGTAAATCTATCTATCGTTGTTAAAAATACTTCTTTTTTTAAATAAAATACATCGGCATGAATTATTTCATTCGGTTCAGATGGAGTTTCGGATATCTTATATTTATATTGATTAGGTTTCCTATCATACTTAGCTAGATTACATATGTCGCAATTATTAATGTATTTATAAATAAAATCTTTTAGCTTTGGAAAATAGTATAAGTCTTTAATTTCTAGAAAATTTTCTAAAATACCCCTGTGATTAGTATTCTCGTGGAATTCTTTTATAATTTTTATTAAATCTGTCTCGTTTTCAACATTTTTCGCATGTTTAGTACATTTAACAAATTTAATTCTATTGTCATTACTAAATAAATTTATTAATTTATTTTGTAAAATAGCATATTTGCTATCATTTAATTCCGAATAAATTCCTGTTACTCCTTTATTTATTAACCGTCGAAAAGTATCATTTAAATAATTGTCATCCTTAAGATTTTCTTCTGAAATATATATTATTCTATGTTTTTTAAATTTAATTGAAAGTTCTTCAGATTTTTGTTTAACTAAATGAATTTGTGTAAAAATTTTATTTACGACGTTATCTACAATTGGAAAGTGGTTACCCAAATTTTCGGCACTACTATGAATTGTAGCCAAATCGCTATTTATTTCAACTTCATTTTCAATATCTAAAGCATTTATTTCGTTTTTATTTACGTCTATCCTACTTAAAAAATCTGCGACTTTATTGTCCTTGCCTTTTACATACTCTATATCAAAATCAAATTCATTTAATTTAATTTTCCATCGTTGTAGCTTAGAGTTAGGTTCTTTTAACGAATTCAACCAAACTAACGGTCGATGGTCTGTTTTTATTGAAAATTTTACTCCATATAGATAAGGTCTATAATATTTGGTAGACCATATAATGGCTAAAAGTTCCTTTTCAATTGGGCTATATCTGATTTCATGTTCGTTAAGGGTACGACTAGCGAAAGATATTGGATGTCCATCTTGTGATAAAACGGCTCCAATAGCGTATTGACTCGCATACGTAGTTAAAGTAAATTTTTTATTAAAATTTGGATATTTAAGAATAGGATCTTTTGTAATAATTTCTTTCAATTTTTCAAAGGATTCTATATACTTTGAGTCATTAACATCAATTTTATTGTCTTTCTTTAAACAATGTGTAAGTGGTTGTGCATTTTTTGCATAATCCTTAATAAATTTACGATAATAGCCGGTTATACCCAAGAAGCTTTTTATCGCTTTGCAAGTTACTGGGAGTTTAAGTTTTTTTATTACTTGAATTTTACTCGGATTTGGTTTAATTCCTTTATCAGTTAGCAAATGGCCTAAATATTCAGATTCTTTAGAAAAAAAAGAACATTTATCGAGTTGAATTTTTAGATTAAATTCTCGTAATCTTTTAAATATTTTTGCCATTGCATCTATATGTTCTTGCATTGACGTACTAAAGATCAGTATATCGTCAATAAACTACACAAATAATGTTAATAAAGTCACGTAAGACATAGTTTATCATTCTCTGGAATGTGGCAGGAGCATTTTTTAATCCAAATGGCATCCTGACATATTCATAATGACCTTGTGGGGTCGAAAATGCTGTCTTAGCTTGGTCTATTTCATCGACAAGGATTTGGTGAAATCCTTTAGCTAGATCGAGGGTGGTAAAATATTGAGCTTTACCTAATTTATCAAAAAGTTAATCTATATTTGGTATAGGGAATTTGTCATCTATAGTTATTTCATTGAGCTTTCTATAATCAACGACAATTCTCCACTTCTTTTGCCCTGAATTATCCATTTTTTTGGGGACAACCCAAATTGGAGAATTATATGGTGAGTTACTGTGTTTTATTATACCCTGAGCTAACATTTCTGAAATCTGTTTTTCTACTTCTAATTCGTGAATTTTTGGAAATCTATAAATTTTGGAATATATTGGTTGACTATGTTGTGTAATAATTTTATGTTTAACTTCACTAACATTAGTCAATTGTTGACCTTCTTGATAAAATAAATCTTGATTCTCAATAATAATACTTTTTAAACATTTATTTTCCTCTTCATTAAGATGATCACTTTTAATATAGTCAAATATATTATTTTTATTAAAATCTAGTGAATACAGATAATTTATTTCATTAAAAGGGCAAGAATCTTTAAATTTTGTAACTTTACCCATAATTTCAATACTATCATTTCCCAAATCAATTTTTGCACCTACTGCTCTAAGGATGTTTTGTCCTAATATAGCATCAAACTTTTTGTAATTAAATTTCAAAATTTTCCAAGACATTGTAGCGTCATGGTTAAATTCTTTCGGTACGTCAGTAATTATTTCGTTGGTAATTTGGCTTTTTCCAAATAACGAAAAAATTTCAATTTTATCTTTTAATTTAAAAGATTTTACATTAGGTAAAATATTATTATTAATTAGTGAAATAGAAGCTCCGGTGTCTATTAAACAGTTAATTTTTTTATTATTAATTGTTAATTCTACTATTGGTAATGGGTTCTTCGAGGCTGTAAATGAAAATTTTCATGTACTGTATTTATATCAATTTCCATTGGTTCATTATATTTATTATTATTATTATTATTATTAGCAGACATTCCTGATCTCTGATATCTACTCTGATTTTGATTTCGATTGAAATAATTATTTGAACTCTGGTTAAATTGGTTATTTTGATTGTTTCGAAAACTATTAGAGTTAGAATAGCTAGGTCTGTCATATCTACGAAATTCAGAATTATTAGAACAATTATTACTATTATTTGTATATGAATTATTAGTGAAGGGTCTTTGTTGTCTATTATTATCAAAATTTCTACTACTGTTTCTATTATTATAATTATTATTTTTCTGTGATATAGGATTATTAGAAATTCCAGTTTGAGATAATTCAAAAAATGCTTCTTCTAAAGACTTGACATTCTTAATTCTTAAATACATGCTATCTGTTCGTGGAAGTTTATTAAGAAACTTTTCTAAGATACTTTTATCATTATTGTTTGCATTAAATTCAACAGGTTTTTCATCATCTAATTTATACTTAAGATTTAATTTATCTAACAATATTGAAAGTTCTTTATAGTATTGACTTACATTTAAAAATTTTACAGAATCGGCTTCTTCCTTCAATTTCAAATACGATTGTTGAATCCCAAAGGATCTTTTCAGCTGTTGTTTTATTTGTTCCCATGTTGCATTATCTAGTCTTCTTATTGATTTAGCCGCTGGTCCTTGGATTTTAGTTATCAGGATATTTGATAAATACGCCTTTAAATTTTGATCTTGTGTCAACCCAACAATTGTCTCAACTTCATTAATGAAATGAGATAGTTCGAAAGTATCATCTCCTCGAAATACTGGAACTGATCTTGCTTCTGTGATTAAATCTCTAACAGTTATGGTATTTAAATTTAATGCCATGTTGTTTTCTATATTGATTCTATTTGCAGCAAGTATTTCGTTATAATTTTCTTCAGCGATTGAAGCGAGTCTAACTTGTATATTTTCTTGATTATTAACTTTTCGTGGTATATCATAAGGTTTCATAAATATTAATTATTGCCAATAAGTTCTTAAAAGAAACCTAGTTGTCACAATTTCACAAATTTAACACTATTGTCTTTTATATAAATTATTCTTGATAACTTTAATTTATGTAATATTTATTTATTAAAATTTTGAACATTTATTTATTATAAATTGTTATTGTATTTTAATTTATTTAAGTTTTGAATATTTATTTATTATAAATTATTCTTGATAACTTAATTTATTAAAGTTTCGAATATTTATTTATTATGATTTGTAACACTAGTTTGACAATCCTACCGACTGCGCCAATTTTAGGTTCGAATATGTTTTAAAATAAAAAAAAACATCAAACTCAATTTTTTATTTAATATTTATTGAAACTTAATTTTATTATTTAATATTATTTAATTATAATATTCCACGTCTTAACAGTTTCACAAGCAAATTAGAACTGATTCTTAATTATTAATTTATGTTTTATTACAGGTAAGAACTAATCGAAATCAAACAATATCATATTACTAAACTGCAATTTAGCAAAAATGATTTTATGTGAATTTATAAAATTGTAATAAGATATATATTTTATTCTATAAAATTAATTTTGGTATTATGGGAAAATTAATTTTATAGCCTTGAAAATTAGATTTAAATTCTTTACACGTTTTAATTTATATTAAAATGATTTTAAGCAATTTATGTGGGAACGGAAGTTGTAGCAATAATGCTATTAAGAACTTCGTTTGATGGATATATGATTTGCACAACTCCGTGGTACACAAAACTTGTCTCAGCAGCTATAATTGAATTTTCAATTTTTGAATTCTTAGTGACAAAAAAACTTGATAATTTACTTGAACTTGCAGCAGTTTCTAAACTTGGAGTGTGAAATTTTGATTTGATATGCTTTTTAATATCACTTTCTCCACCATGTCCAATTGAAAAAGATTTATTTTGGCATATTACACACATTGCTGTGTTGTCATCAGCATCAGACTTCCTTAGCCAACTATACTTTTCATGCCAATTTTTATTATATTTCACAAGCCTTTTAGGTTGCTTTTGATGATCATTACGTGTCGTTGCTTTTTCTGTCATTATGCGCTGGAATTAGTTAAATTTTTTTTTTAATAATATCAATATTATTTTAAGTTTAATATTAATTTCTGCAACTATACTTACATTTTACATATTTATATATTATATTATAATGGCAATGGCGCATCTACATATTCAACAAACACCAATCAAAGCTGTCAAATAAAAATTATGCATTGAATTGACAACTAGGGATGACACAAAAATAATTATTGTTTGTACAAGAGTAGGGTTACATCGATATCGATATTCTGTATTTTTGTAATACTGGTTAAATCGATTTGTTTATCATAGAATTTATTTATTACTGGAAGTATTATATATTTTAAGAGATTTCACACAAAAGCGGGAAATTATTGGTGATATCGGGACGGCGAGAAAATCCCGCCGAAATTGGACACCTGGCAAGCCTAGGCTGCTGTTATCCAGTTTACAGCCCCGATCGCTCTTGCATCTTTTTAAACGCCGTCTCCATCGCAGCTTTGGTCTTCCTGTATTTCTTCTTTCTTCTTGGATATCTTGGAATATTTTTTTAACAGTTCGGGTTTCCTACATTCGACTAATATGCCCGGCATATTGTAATCTATTTATTATTATATCGGTGACAATGTCAGCTTTTTTATGATGTTATATAGCTCGTGGTTGTAATATTTCTGTTATTTAAAAAAAAATATATATTTGTTTATTATTTTAAATCAAGAATTTTATTGAATTTTTAACATCATACCCTATTATGATGCTGAAATTAATCACGTAATAGCTGAACGTGATTCTGTTTATGAGCTGTGGAAATACACGAAAACCGAGGAAAGTTGGACTAAATACACTAGTTTGAGAAATAAGACTACATTATTAATTCGTAAGGCCAAAAAAGCTCATTTTTCTAAAAAACTAAAAACTAATTTGTCATCCAAGAATTTCTGGACAAATGTTGCAAATTTAGGCATACACAATAAACAATCTTCAGATAATGTGGTTGATGTTGATATAAATGAACTAAATCACATCTTTAGTGCAACACCAGTTAATGCAACTAGTATTGATGTAAGTGATGTAACTACAGCTGATTCTTATATCAATACCAATTCTACTGAATTTTCCTTTCGGGGTATCTCAAAAAAAGATGTTTATGATGCAATTAAATCAAAAGCAGTAGATCCTGATGAGGTTAACCTAAGATTTATCAAAATGATTCTTCCAATAGTATTACCGCACCTAGTTTTTATTTTTAACACTATTTTAACTACTTCCATCTATCCTAAGTGCTGGAAAGTAGCCAAAATCATACCAATTGCTAAAAAATCAAATCCATCAATAACTGATTTTCGCCCGATTAGTCTGCTCTGTAGTCTCTCTAAAGCATTTGAATATATCATGCACTGCCAAATCTGCAAGCATCTAGATTCAAATAATCTTCTATATAAGCAAGCATCAGTCTAGTTTTAGACGCAAACACAGCATAAAAACTGCCTTGTTAAATATTACTGATGATATATCCAATAAAATTGATAAAAAGCTTTGCACAATCCTCCTATTATTAGATTTTCCTAAAGCTTTTGACAGCATTAATCATCAGAAGTTATGTCTCAAGATAAGAAATAAATATAATTTTGAATATAATGCAGTAAAATTAATTTCGAGCTATTTAAATGATAGATTCCAATATGTTGCATGTAATGGTTGTCTCTGTGTTGCTTCCAGTTTTATGTGGAGTTCCGCAAGGATCCATTTTAGGCCCTTTATTGTTCTGTATGTTTATTGATGAATGTGTATCTGAAGCTATGTGTCATATTTATGCAGATGATACACAGATATATCTTAGCTGCCCTGTGGCTGAATTAGCGGCTAATATTGGCAAATTAAATGAAGAGCTGGATTCGATTACCTTCTGGTCTAGTATGAACGATCTCTAACTAAATGCTGCTAAATCTCAAGCAATTGTTATTTTTTCCAAAAATATTAATACTAGTCATTTACCATCTCTTCGATTGAACAATAATATTATAGCATACTACAATAAAGTTAAAAATCTTGGGGTGATCTTTAATAAGACATTATCTTGGTCAGATCATATTAATTCAATAGCCTGCAAAGTCTATACTGTCCTCCGTAAAATGTGGAAGTTTTCTAATAATATTACTTTTGTTTCTAGGCGTAAATTGATCGTATCGTTGGTTGTCCCATATTTTCTATATTGTGATGTAGTATATTTGTCTATGAATGTTAGTGAAAGAAATAAACTTAATGTCCTATTCAATTCTTGTACTAGATACGTTAATAATCGTAAAAAAATTGACAGAATCCATGATGTTAGTAAGACAATTTTAAACTGTATGTTCTTCGAGTATCTAAATTATCGTTATCTATGTTTTCTGCATAAGCTTATTTATTATAAATCGTCACAATAGCAGATAAACTAGTTTTTGCAAGGTCTTCGAGAACGCATCACAAAACGCATTCACGTCATTTGTCTTTCTTCGTCAATATAGTTTCCCAATGGAACAAACTATCTTTTGCTATAAAATGTGTAACATCGCACAGAAAGTTTTGTGAACTTTGCTTTCAACACTTTAGTACCATTTAGTAATTTAGATATAAAATAACGTTTTTGTGTGAAATTGATCAGGTGTAAGTAATTTTTTCTCATTTCTATTTACTTTGTATACTTTTGTTTTAATATTGTTATATCAGTATAGTAAATTATTAATTTTAGCTTTATAAATATTTTAAATTTTATTAGCTTTGTAATATTAGTATGTATTTTAAAATTTAAATTTTAGTAGTTATTTATTTTGTATATTTTTGTCATAATATTGTTAAATAAGTATAGTAAAATTATAATTTTAGTTTTACAAATATTTTAAATTTTAGCATTTTTGATGAGAGCTTTTTGAACATATATCTAATGTATATACATGTTGTAGAGACTCAACGTCTCATTTGTATATCGAAATAAATATTATTATTATTATTAATTGCAGCTAAACTGCCGCAAATTGCAGCTGTTTATAAAAAAATTGTAGTTTCAGCCGTTTTCAAAATAAACGTAATCCGGCTAGCGCAATATTAAACCAGCCGATTACGTTTATTTTGAAACCGTCTGAAGCTGGAATTTTTTTATAAACAGCTGCAATTTTCGGAAGTTTCGCTGCAATTTTGAGAATACTTTTTTTTTGTAAACTAGCCGTTTAGTAGTATCAGAGTGTAGATGAGATGGACGAACATAACTATACGAATTGGCTACCAAGCGGAAAGAGAAGAATTGGCAGGCAGAGAAAAAGATGGGTTGATGAAATTAGCGATATGTGTGGTCAATGGAAAACTTTGGGCAGAAATAAACAAGAATAGAAAACCCTAGGGGAGGCTTTCACCCGAATCAATTAATTTATTTAAAATTTAATTTACAATAATTTTATACATTAATTATACATCAATTTATATATAATACAATCTTATCATAGGTAAAATTACAAAATTCAATGAACTAAAAATATAAGAATTGTAATGTTTTTTTTTTTTTGGGTATAGGGTGTTATAAGCTTAAAATAATAATAATAAATAATATACAAGAAAATGTAATAAAACTAAGTATTGATGAAAATTGTTTTCTTTAGCAAACAATTAGAGGGTATCATGTTTGAAAGAATGTATGTAAAATATAATTTGCAGAATGGTGTTTTTAAAGGAACTAACCAAAATTATTGTTAATTCTGTTGATATATGATTTCGACATATGAATGAACCTATTTTTTTTATAAAAAGTGAAAATTTTATAAAGCAAATTTTAATTCATTTAGGGATAACAGAAAGCATATAGATTGCTGTTATCATTACATTCCTATAATTGCAACATTGAAATTGTTTATTAACGATAAATTTGTACAAAAGAACAGTTATTCACTGCACTGAAAGCATCTATTATTGATGTATAAATATATATTTGATTATACAATACTTATAGTTATCAAAATAACAAATTTTTTCATCAAATTAAACTGAAATTGATCTTATATAGTAGTATTTGTATTTAAGTATGCAATCAGCTGAGTACAGGTAAAATTAATGAAACTTGAAATTGATGTAAGTTAGCTGTATATTTTCTTTTATGAAATCTTCTGCTTCAAAACAGATCTAAAGTCGTCAATACTATAATTGCATTTCTATGCAAAAAATCTCAAAAATTAGTATATCCTTTAACTATGGACGTGGTGGTAAATTTTACACCGGCTGATAATATTTTAGTCATAACTTTGGTACCCTATATATTATTTTGTCTATACCCTATATATTATTTTGTCTATAGAAAGGTACTTACTTTCTATAATTCTAAATGACATCTCTCAGTAGTATTTGCAATTCAGTTGCATAAACCGATTATCGGGAATCGCCATTGCGGTGTAAAAATTACACCACATCCAATATAAAGTTTTTTTTAATGTATCATTTTTTACTACACGTCCAAAGCTAAGTTGTTTTTTAGTATGGTATATTTTGTTTCACGTCCGTAGTTCGGTAAAGAAAAAATTTTAAGTTTGCATAACTTTTTAGGTAAGTGCAATTATTTCTATATGGAATACATTTTTATTGAAAAATTTAATCACAGCATAATAAATTATGGAGGAAAAAATTATTAACTTAGCAGATGCTTGGTTATACAGCCTACAGCATCTACAAAGAAGGCAACACAATCAGCGACTACCTCGTGCAACAAGAGACACTATAAGCAGAATTTTGGGTAGAGAACCAACAATGGCACCATTGGAACCCAGGTCTACATCTTCTAGGCTATGTTACATTTGTAACTTTTAATTCAGGTAGAATTAAAAGGAAAACGCCACACTCGTGCATATATTGAAACAAACCAATGTGCATGGGTTGCAGTAAACGCTTATGACTAAATTGTGCGGATACCAATTTTTGTTTGGTTCAAAAGACGTATCTGTATTTTCTTTAATTTTAATTTTACTTTATTTTTATTATTTTTTTATTATACTTCGTTAAATTTGGCTGTGGATAATGCCCATTAAGTTTTTGTTTTTGTATTTTTTACGGGTGCCGGACAATTTATCGTGAACAATTTATCGTAAAACAATTTATCGTAAACAATTTATCGTAAAACAATTTATCGTAAGAATAATTTATCGTAAAACAATTTATGGTAAGAACAATTTATCGTAAGGAAAATTATTTTGTACTAGTTTTAGATGATGAAATTTCATTTTACACTTAGCTTTAAACCCAGGATTAACGACGTGGACGTGGTAAAACTCTAATCCCTTTTTTTGTTTTGTTTTTGTACTTTTTTATGTTTTTTTTTTACTTTTATTATTTTTTTAACTTTTTTTTTGCTTTTATTTTTTGTTAATTCATATATAAAAAGAAAAAAGACAAATAAGAAAATTAGAAAAATTCAAAATATTTCCTCTTAATAATTATAAAAAGAAAAAAGACATAACAAAAATTAGAAAAATAAAATACACCACCTATTTCCATGATGTTTTTTTATGTTTTTTTTTTTTAATTAAAAAATAATATTGAGAGCAATCGCTTCTAAAAATTCCATACGGTCAGTTGTGTCATATGCATAAACAATTTTATTTATTCTTTCCCACTGATCCAAATATTTTTGATTTGTTGGAGGTCCGGAATCTACTTGGGCAATAAATTGGTGATATATAAGTTCATTTTTACCCTGCTCTATTTTGAGGAAATTAAAAAACTTCCATATCGATGGATGATTTTCATGGACTAATTCTGCAAATCCGCGATGCCAACCTTCAATATGATTGTTTGTTTTCGGCAAGTTCAAATTATTATAGATGTTCCACATTTCTATTGGAAATAATCCAGGTTTAATAGCTCCCCTAACATTTACATATCCCACAAACTCCTTTCCGAAATATTCAAGAAAACCTTCACATATATCTGGCATTTTTGATGCCAAAAGAATGAAAGTTTCTTCGACGTGTTCTTTTTTTATAAACGCCAATGCAGCAATCATTCTTATTTTTTTAGCAAAATCTGCATCTAAATCATAATTTGATTTTAATCCTTCGGCTTGAATTTTTCTATATAAACATTGCTTAAAATGGAAGTAGCATAACCTAATAGAAATTGTAGGAAATATTTCCTTGTATGCATTAATTGCAGCATGTTCTAAGTCAGTCAGTATACTAGTAGGATTTAAATCTGGCTGTAATTCATTAATTTTTTGTAAGAGTTTCAAATAAGTAGATTGGCTTTTATTGGGTAGCAATGCATAGATCAAAGGGAATGATTTATTATTTTTTATAATATGTAGTGTATAGAATTGGCCAAAAAGTTCTGGGCATGTTTTAAAGGTGCCATCCGAATACCATTCGGAAAACTGTGATAGCAGCAATAAATTTCTTTTTGTACCAAAAATTAATATTCGATCTGAAACTTTCCCTGAATCAAATAAAAGAAACTCATCGCCCTTATTAGTTACTTTAAACTGATCATACATATTTAATTCTTCCCTTGAATTTGGATTTTCGTTTGGAAAACCAGAATCGTTTTGGCGAATTCGGCGTATTGCTCGTTTTAAACAACTATTTTGTGGAAGCTTTGCTGCAACTGCCAATGGGGCTCCATCATATGCAGCAGATGCAAGCTCATGTGGACTTTGTGTTGTATCAAGAGCAGATTTTTTCACATTTTCAACAATACCATCTGCAATATTTTTAGCAGCGTCTGCGGCATGGTTGTGAGTAGCTACCATTTTTGATACAACTTGGTTAACAGTATGGACTCTTGCTTTACAATATAAAGACTTGTAATGCACACATCGCCAATAAATTGTATTTTTATAATTAAAATCTTTATAATATGTATACCCTGCAACAATCAAACGTGGCTTACATTTTTCGCTATTTATATATTGCAACATTTGAGAGGCCATGTCTATGAACGTTTAAATAAAATATATTTTACGAGTGGGGATAAAGTAGAAATAAATTAGTAAGTGCGTGTTCAGTATTATTGTAATGAACAAGACTCAACAATATTATAATTATCATATGTTTTTCATAAATATATGATTGGTTGGTTTGTATATATGGTTGTTTGGTTCTTGGTTGGTATATATATATCATAAATATATAATGGTAATATATGTATGACGAAACCTCATTAATTAATTATTAAGATTTGGTAAAACCATTTTGTTCTAACGAACATGGTTTTACAATTTATTATAAACAATTTATCGTACGGAAAATTATTTTTACTGATTCGGGCGCCCGAATCAGTAAAAATAATTTTCCGTACGATAAATTGTTTACGATAAAATGTTTTACGATAAATTGTTCTAACGATAAATTGTTTTACGATAAATTGTTTACGATAAATTGTTTTACGATAAATTGTTTACGATAAACTGTCCGTAAATCATTTTTTACATATTTTATTTTATTTTTAATAAAAGTATATTTGTAGTAATTTTAAAAAAAGGCTGATGAAATAAATGCCCTTTTTTTTTTTTTTTTTAAACATTATTATACGAGTAGTATGAAATACTATGAAGTCTGGTGATGGGTTGGATGGTCAAAAAAAAAAGTTCGCTCAAAATTTTTTTTCTAGACTAGAGCATATAGTAATTTTTATCTAATTAGCATAAATTTTGGTACATATGATAGTTTCCGTATGTACTTGATGTCTGTAAAATTTAAAGTCGATACTTCAGTGGGTCCATGTAAAAATCCGTAATTACTTTTCATAAGTTCAACTCTCTATATCTACAGTACCTTTCACCCAATTTCAATGATATTGAAGACACAGTTTCATTTAGTTATCTATTTGATACTTCACAAATTTGTAGTTGGTAGGTATAGTACGTTCATGGGAAACTAATATATGAGCAACTTAGTTTCCGAAGAATATTTGCTTTATGTTCTACAGCTTGTAATTATTTATCCGATTTCAATGAAATTTGGTACACAGGTTGAGTTCATGATTCTACATAGGTTGACCAAATTACAGGTTAGTAGGATTAGGGGGTCCATGTTAAATTTCCGATTTCATTTTTAATTTTTTTTTTCATATGTTCTACCTACTGCATATAGTAATTGTTAACCGATTTCAAAGATATTTTATATATAGGCTAATTTTGTGATCTAGTTGGCTATTATCTGATTTTAATTAAATTTGGTACAAAGGTAGACCTTCTGATTATGCATGTGTTGGCCATGATAGTTAATACCTTCAGGGGGTCCATACTAAAATTTCCGATTAAAATTTCATATGCTCTAGAACATATGGTAATCCAGTGGGTCCATGTTAATATGTCCAATTATATTTCACAAGTTCAATACTCTACATCATACAGTAATTGGCACCCAATTACAATTATATTTCAAACACAGGTTGAATCTGTGACCTACTTATTGCTCCAAAAATTTGTATCAGGTAGTTTTATTGTGTTAATGGGAAACTAATATATGAGCAACTTAGTTTCCAAAGAATATTTCATATGTTCTACCTACACCATATAGTAATTATTATCAGTTTGCAATAAAATTTGGTACATAGGTTGGATTCGTGATTACGCATGTGTAGCCTAATGTAGACGTTAGTAGCTCTAGGGGTTCCATATTAAAATTTCCGATTAATATTTCATATGTTCTAGAACATATGGTAAATATTATTAAATTTCAATGAAATTTTGTACACAGGTTGGATTCGTGATTACGCATGTGTAGCCTAATGTAGACGTTAGTAGCTCTAGGGGTTCCATGCTAAAATTTCCGATTAATATTTCATATGTTCTAGAACATATGGTAAATATTATTCAATTTCAATGAAATTTTGTACACAGGTTGGATTCGTGATTACGCATGTGTAGACTAAGGTAGAAGTTAGTAGCCTGAGGGGGTCCATGCTAAAATTTCCGATTAATATTTCATATGTTCTAGAACATATGGTAAATATTATTCAATTTCAATGAAATTTTGTACACAGGTTGGATTCGTGATTACGCATGTGTAGACTAAGGTAGAAGTTAGTAGCCTGAGGGGGTCCATGCTAAAATTTCCGATTAATATTTCATATGTTCTAGATCATATGGGAAATATTACCATATTTCAAAGAAATTTTGTACACAGGTTGGATTCGTGATTACGCATATTTATACTTATTATATAGTTATTTTAATAATATTATTTATTATTAAACAAATAAAAATATAAAATTAAATCAATAAATAATAAAGATGAGCAATTTTGAAGAAAGCACTGTTTGTTACAAAGATAATGTTAATTACAAAAAACTTTTGGACATAAATCGCTGTTAAACAACATACTACGAGTTATCTGCTCCCCCTAGTTAGCAGCTTTTTTTTTTTTATTTTTGACACACATAGTACAATTGCTTTAATATAACTATATTTTAAAACAAAAATAAATATTTAATATAAAATAAATATTTTAATAATGGTGTAAAATTTACCCCAACGTCCCTGTTTGAGTTATGAATTTATCACGTCCATAGTTAAAGGATATTATGATCCCCGAAATCTTGAAAGTTTTGGAATTATGTCATTGAGTAATAATATTCTGGGTTCAATAATAGTATTTGTGGCGATAACTTGGGTTCATTTCAATTAGGTATAAATTTTAGTTTTTACTAGGTACATCAGAATGTTTTTGTAGATATTGCTATAAATGAATAAATTTATAACTTGCATACAGAATATCACTCTCCTTGTAGATAGGTACGCTCTCTGTGGTTTTAAAATAATATTTACATCATTTGTATGATTTAAATTTGTTTAAATTTATAAAAGGTTGATTTTATGTTAAATTTTTGAATCAGATCACGCGTTACGTGATATCACATCTCAAGATATGGGAATATGAATTCAATTAATCATTATTTATATACATATTATGTAAATTAGCAGCTTGTACTCATTTTTCTTTCATAAAATGTTCAGAATGTAGTCTATATTTATGTGGAAACAAAAACAATAATAATTGTTTTAAATTTCATAATTCATAATTTTTCCAAAAATATTTATTTTATTATAATTTTTTATAACCTTGATTGATAGGAATAAATGAAAAGAATTGGTATCGTGCGAACGCTATATTTGTCATATTCGCTACATCAATTTTTTTCAAAAAAGTTAATTTAGAAAAATAAAACGCGCAGTGTAGAGTAAAAGTAAAAACATATCTTATAATTATAATATATTTATACAAAAACCTGCTGTGGATAAATAATGTAAACTCTTTCTTTTTTTTATGGTGCACATAATGTTTTGATTGAAACCAGCTCGAAAAATACTGCTGTTCAAATTCTAAAAAATGCAGCAAAACTTAAGGGAAGTTGAAAATTTATTCATAGAGATTACTCACCAGACGGTCGCCGAATAAGACAAATCCAATTTTCAGTTCGTAGAGAAATAAAACGCGTTGACAGGCAAACAAAGGTTTTTATTAGAGGCATTTATCTGCATGAAGATTTAAATTGGTCACAAGAAAAAAGCTTAATAAAAGAAAAAGTGTGGGGATAATTATGGCTTTCCAATATTAAAAACTACAATATGTTTTCGAATTGTAATTCAGAAAATGTCTAGTGCAAATGTCAAAAATAATAATGCGCAACAAACAGTGGTACCAGATGAGTGGTGCAAATGATTAATGAAACAAATATTTCGATGGAGCCAAAATAATGCAAATTTAACATATTAGCGTATAAAAAGCACAGGGATGCTAAAGGTGTGCCAAACTTGGCACGTGAGAAATTTACAGCGGTGCACTAAAGAATTTAATATAAAAATATTATTATTATTTTTTTTTTCAATATTCAAAATTTACTTTTTTTGCTTCAAAATTAATTTAATAATACATCATAAACTTAAAGCAATTCATAGATTTTGCAACTCCTCGCTTTGTTGAACAGGTCCTTCAAAATATCAACATTAAATTTCAACATTTGAGCAATATTGATTGAAAACCAATAGAACTTTTTATCAAAATTTGTGAAAATCAGAACCTAGATTTGAACAGAGCCTTGTTTTTAAATTTGTTATTTGTTGGACAAACAATTATTTTAAAAGGTCTCCCAGTTTCTTCCAAGACTTCAATAATAAAGACAATATACTTCAAAAATTCAAGAATTGCGACTAATACCAGAAATACTGTTAAAGAAATTACTGATATTAAATCATTATGCATTATTTTGGTTTAAGTATATTATATATTTAATTAATTACAATGTATATATATTTGGTACATAATTTTCCCCCCAAAAATCAGAATAATTTTTAACTTTTTTTAACATATTGATTGAATCCAATTTGCCATCCCTGTATAGCAGGTTTAAAAAATAAAAGCATTTTTCCACAATTTTTCAATTTATTTTATCTTTCGTATTTTTTTTGTATTTATGAAGCATACTTTAATATTTATACAAAATTCTTTAAGGGATATATATATACATATTATCAAATTATCATGGACTGCGGCTGTAAAACTAAATAATGCTGATAGAGCTAGTGGAAGATTATTATGTGGTATAAAAACTAGTTTAAAAAATTGTGTGGTTCAGAATATTGATTTGGGTACAATTATAAAAAAATAATACCAATTTTTATGTGGTACCATCAACTACCAACATATGTAAATTGCAATAATTGGAAAGAAGCTTATATGTAATCGTTTGACACAACTAGATAAAAGTAGCTTATGTATTATTGTTAATAGGAGATGAAAAATTTATTGATTGGTTCTCAAATTTAGGATATCACTTTGAAACTGAAATTCAAAAACTGCCTGTGGAAGAACAATTAGAAATAAGGAGACTATGCATTACATTTATTAAAACTTTAATCAATGAAGTTAAAAACAGAATTTTCGATAATATTAGTAAAAAATAAATGTGATAAGCATTGAAAATATACTTAATATAAATAAAGAATCTATTGTTGCAATTTTAAAACCCAATGTTAATTACCGAAATTGAGTTTCAATTTTCAAATATGGACACTAAAATATGGCAAGGTAAGACATCAGATTTATGGACTAAAGTTTATAAATACAGATGTGCGGCATGGATGAATCCATTCGATGAATTAGCAGAATTTGCAATAAAATTACTTACTCTTCCTCATTCTAATGCGGATATTGAACCAGCCTTCATCCAAATTAATAAAAATTTAGTATCGGAACAAAATGCAGTTATGTACTCTAAATTCGATTTTACTGATTCGTTTTGGTTTAAAAATATGCAACAAATGTTGTTGTGACTATATTTTACCACCAGAATTGACAAACAAAATAGAAACAATGTCAAATTACTGTAAAGATGACGAGGATGACGTTGAAATAAAAGATATGGAGGATTTTTTGATAAATATTATATAATACATTAATATTTAACTGCTCATAACAATGAATACTGCAATATTTTGTAGTAAATATTATTTTTATTTTATATTAAGTTTATTTTTTATTATTTTTATTTCATATTTACGTTAATTTTACATTTTGTTATTATTTTGTATAATTTAGTTGATTTAATTTTTGTTATGGTTGCTTTCTTTATTTTATTTGAGAATCTACTTTTATATCAAATAAATTTGATCAAATACAGATAAGGCGTTCTTTTTTCAAATCTAGCTCTTTTTTAGCTCCATTTTTAGATTTTGTTAGCTCCTCTCGAAAATTATTATTGTCAACGTTGAATATGAGTCATAATTTGGTTAACGGGTCTCTAGATATTAGTGATGTTAATGTATCATCTTTTTAGTAAATGTAATCAAGGATTCTTCAAGTAAAAGTAAAAGTTTAAAATAAAAGTTTTTCAAAAAGAAAACAAAATGGTTCGATAGCAAATGTTTTGAAGTCAGGAAAAAATCTATTAAATGGTTAAATAAATTTCGCTCTTCAGGAAATAGCTTATATTTGCAGAGGTATTTGAATGCCAATGTAATATACAAGGAATTGTTCAAGAAAAAAAGAAGGAATACTTTACTGATATGAAAAATCGTCAGTTCCAAGCAGTGCGGAATTTTGGAAACAAATTAAATTATTAAGTGAAGATAGATTCTGCTGTGGTATTAATACTATTAATACTACAGTGCTAGCCCGTAACTTCAAAGATATGGTAAATGGCCAAGTAATGTCAAGTGCTGTGCAATATTGCTTAAACTCAACTGAAAACCCACACCTGGATTCCGACATATCAGTTGCGGACAACGATATAGAATAGAATATATGGATGGAGCATAAAGATAAAAAATTGAAGCCACGCCGGGTATAGTCGTCTCGCTCTTTTGTTCACCAACCTGTCAAAATTTAAAAATTTGTAATAAGAGACGTACTAGGTTTTTATTTTAATCCGGGCTTATTGAATTATAGTATCATTTATATTACTGTGAAACTATTTGAAAAAGTAAGGTAAAAAATACTATTATTATTATATATTATATTATTATTTGTAGAAAAATATTAAAATGCGTTTTCCTTCTTGATATTTAAATTATACCAAAATAGCATAAATGTTCCATCTCTTTTTAACTCATAGTAAATTCCATATATCAAAAAAAATGTTTATGAAGCCGTGAAAAAAATACTTCCTTTTCTCTGCTAACCAACCTGTCAAAATCAAATCGTCTACCGAATTGTGATAAACCTCATATGCCATTTTCACAATTATACTGACTATTGAATTAGGTACTTGAATATATGAATAGGAGCATAATAAAATATGAGAAAAAGTCTTCACTAATTGTAAAAATTAAAATTAAATTACTGTGTGCACTTTTTTTTAGATAATTAGATAAATTTTAGTCGAAACTGAGTTGATGTGGAATGGATCTTTTCAAAACCCATCCGACGAAATTTCATGTCAAAATATCAGCTGATAATTTTAATAGCAGGTTCGGTTCTTTTTTATTTAGTCTATTAATTTTTATAAATACAAAAAGCAATAATTAAATAAAATTTCAAAATACTGTAATTATTTCAATATTTCCTATTGTTCGTGCTTTAATAATATGATTACAACAGCGGCAGAGAATAAAGGACAGCTGCAGTCTGTGTTTGCAAGACATAATGTTTTTATTTTTTTATGTAAATATATATAGTTAAATTAAATTTTATTACTTTGTAAAGATGAATATTAGTAGTTCGTTTTTTCGCTTAACTATTTTTATTAACATTTAATTTTAATTTTGTTTTTATTTTATGTTGCTGGAGGTAAAAGACATATGTGATGCATCTTTAGTTATTTTGGTATAATTTAAATATCAAGAAGGAAAACGCATTTTAATATTTTTCTACAAATAATAATATTCAGTATTTTTTACCTTACTTTTTCAAATAGTTTCACATAGTAATATAAATGATTCTATAATTCAATAGGCCCGGATTAAAATAAAAGTACTAGGTCTCTTATTACAAATTTTTAAATTTTGACAGGTTGGTGAACAAAACAGCGAGACGACTATACCCGGCGTGGCTTCAATTTTTTATCTTTATGCTCCATCCATATATTCTATATCGTTGAAAAATGCATTGTAATTATACATTGTATTAAATTATGATAAAAAAGAATTCCCAACATAAATGCTAGCTACTCGATTGGAAAAGTTTACATTTGCGGGAATTAGCACATAATAGAAATATAAACCTAAATCTGAGAGACACGAATGATATTCAAAAACAATTGTACAACATATCTGCGTTTAAAGAAAAGCAATTACGTTAAAATTTGATCAGACCCTTCAAAACCAGCTTTTTTTGCATTTTCTAGATTTCGCTGAAACCTTCAAATCCATCACCAGACTTCATAGTTATTCCATAACTACTCGTAAAACCACAAAACTTTACTAAGGATATTATTTTAAAATTTAAATTCGTGTGGAGCAGCATAATAATTTAATTATTTTTTTTTTCAGTAATATACTATAAAAGTTATTAGTTAAATCGGAAAATATAAGTACGATAGAATGCTCTGTGGAGTTTTGTAAAGTTTTTAATTATATGTATATGTATATACTTAATTGAAAATATTTTAAGAAAACTTGTTTAAAAGAATTTTATTTTTAATATTACAAAGAATTTTGTTTATAAATTATGAAAAAATTTAATTAATTCTGGTGAAAAATATGAAAAAAACTGCTAAGGTAGCAGATAACTCGAAGTAACTTTTATAGTGATAAAACAGTTTTGTAATTAATAGTATGTATCTTAGTAACAAACAATGCTTTGTTCAAAATTTCTTTTAAGTCAACTATAATATGTATATTGCCTCAGATCAAAGAATTAAAGGATAAAGTTCGTACATAATTTTACACTATAAAGTAGAAGTTGAATTGAAGTAATTTCTTTTTATATTTGACTCTTTCACACCTTATATTGCGGGCGATACAAACAAAATAGTGTCATCTCTGTTTGAACATAAATATATAATAAATATGTATAGTGTGACCAGCGTATAAAAATAGGGTGCTAGTTTTCATACAATTTTCAATAAGTTTGGCATAATTTAAAAAAATCTAGATTTTTGTTCGCTGCGATGGTATCACTGTTAGTTATATCTCTGTTTGTGTGTGTTCTGTCTTTTTTATCAAGTTCGGAGTGAATATCGACCCGTCCAAACAACAAGTTTGTAACTTATTAAAGTTATCAACTTTAATAAGGACAGTGAAATTCGGATTCAGCGCACTTGGTTCCATCTTGTGACAATTTTTGGAAGCTAAGGTTTAAACAACTTTCGTTATTTTTCTAACTTTTACATGAAATACGTTTCTAAGTCTATTGAGAAAGTTATTGCATGGACAAATTTATGGTAAAATTTTTTTAATTTAAGTTACAAGTTACATTTTTTTAATTTAAGTTTTCACGGGATAGAGTTTGTAATGCAAAATGTAATTAGAGTTACAAAGTTTTAATACATTTTAGGCTTTGAAGTTGTAGTTGTATATCATACTTGCAAATTTATTGCTTGACTTAATATAATGTAATATTTTGTAAATTCGGTTACACACATTTTTTGTTTCACAGCATCGAGCAATAAGTTTGTAGCTCACGATACAACAGGTGTCATGTAAATATGTGCGGCTAAACCTCTGTATATTCAGTTACAAACTGCAGTAAATTTACTCCAAATTAAAACTGTAATACTAAAATTTTACATTTGTCTGAAATTAAATCGATAATATTAAATTATGATTCAAATCAGCAAATAATTATTCATTTTTTACAAAAATACCTGTTTAGCTTACTTTTTTAGTTAAGTTTTTACAGAGCAAAAACAGTAAAACGCAATTTTTGCAAAATTACTATTTTCAAGTTACAGACATGTTGTTTTTTACTTTCCTTTTATTGAATTTACAATTCATGTTTTCCTCACCTGGGCATAGCTACTAAACGGCCCGAAAACACTACTAAAGGAGATGAGTACATCTCGTTCAGTAGTGTTTCGGGCAACGAAGGCCATGTCGGGCCTCACAAAAAGGGGGCCTATTTTCAAAGAAGTCATGTGGGGTATCAAATTAAAGGTCTTGATGAGTACATCTCGTTGGGTAGTGTTTCTAGTAATGAGGGCCATGTGGGGCCCCAAAAAAGTGTGCCAAAAATAATAAACATCACGTGGGGTATCGAATTAAAGATCTGGAAGAACAGGTATCTTTGGGGCAAGTAATGGTAGCGTTTCGGGCAACAAGGATCATGTGGGGTCCTGATAAATGGGGCCAAAAATAATAAAAATCATGTGGTGTATGAAATTAAAGGTCTCAATGAGTACATCTCGTTGGGTAATGTTTCAGGTCAAGAGGGCCCTGTGGGGTCCCTAAAAATAGAGCGAAAAATAATAAAAATCATGTGGGGTATCAATTTAAGGGCCCGGAAGAGTAGATATCTTTGGGGCATGTCATGGGAGTGTTTGGGGCAACCAGAGCCATGTAGATGTGTTTTCGCTCTTGTATTGGTTAAAAAAAAAAGAACACTCTCTTTGCATCGGTCCTTCGTTATGGGTCGATAATCTTTTATATTGTTTGGGTTATATATATAAATATATATAGTATATATATACATAAATATATATAGTATATATATATATATATATATATATATATATATATATATATATATATATATATATAAATCAAAAAAATCGAATTATAAGCCGTTTTCGCTCTTCTGGCTCATTAAATACAGTACACGGAGGTGGTAGACCGCACAAAACAACCTATTGCAAAAAAGCATCCTTTTATATTAACAAGTTCTATTGCAAGTGAATTGGACTTAAAACATTCCCACATGACCATCCAACGCCGAACTGTGGAGGGGGTCTACCAACATACAAAAGCATTAAAAAGCCATTTATTTCGAAAAAGAATCGACGGTCAATGTTAGAATTTGCAAAGACGCATATAAACTGCACTGTTGCCAAATGGAGAACAATGTTTTTTTCTGATGAATCAAAGTTCAACATGATGGGTACCGACGGATTGAGATTAGTGCGCATACCAAAAGGAGACTGCTTTGAAAGGCCAAAGGCACCATAAAGCACGGGGAGGCAACGTAATGGTCTGGGAATGTTTTTCTGGCCATGGAATCGGGCCAATTCATAAAATTAGTGGCATAATGGACAGTTTTATGTACAAAGATATTCTTATATGTATATATATATATATATATACTATTGATATATATATATATATACATTATATATATTAAAGTAAATATATATAAACAGTTTCTGACTAAAACTTAAAATATTTGACCGACTAAAAAGTATGAAATAATAAATAAATAAAAAAAACATTTTTTATAAATACTTTCCTTTATAAATAGTAATATGCGACTAAAAACTAATAAATAAGAATACTAAAATTATAGAATCTTAGTTTCTTCTATCTATAGAGTTTCAGTAATGGTCAATTGTAGTAGGGTCAATTGTAATAGGGTTAACTGCAAATGTACTAGATTAGAGATGCAGTAAAGGTAAAGTATAGTAAAACTATATAAATTAATTCTTTTGTCAAAACAATTAACGCTTACATAATTTTTGTTCACACATACATTGAAATTGGGGTACTATTTGAAACAGGGTTGAATTTAGTACAGTGTCGCCGTATGTTTTACTTTAAAGGGTGCTTAGACTGTTTTGATAATATTGTATTTCTTAGGCAGCAAAATTTTAGAATACCAGTGATAAAAAAGAAGAGATATTTGGTTAATTCAAATAGTTGTCTCAAACAAATCGATCAAAGCCCGCGACAGGATTTGTTCTAGGCATTTTAAGGAGGCCGATTATGTAAACGATCATAAGAAACGAAGAATTTTCAAGAAAAGTTCAAAATAATTTTGAAGAAAAGTACATATAAAAAAAAAATCTGAAAAAGAATTTATTCGCAGTAAATTTACTAAATTAATATTATTCAAAGGAAATTAAAATTAAAACTTTAGAAGTAATATAAAAAACAAAAATATTACAACTAATTTTTTCTCTTTTTATATTTATCTTATAACATACTACTAATAATATACTTTTAACATACTTTTAATTTCCTAAATGAACTAAATATTTTTCTTAATAATTTTGTAAAATAGTTCTAAGAATTTTATATTTTTGTGTCAGTTAATATGATGAATTTTGAATTATTTTTTCTAAGAAATTTTTATTTTATATATAGTTTTGTAACTATAGCAACTAGCAACCATGCTATAGAAAATTTTGCGTATATAAAGAATTGTGAAGTAAAATTTAAATTCATTTCATTTTGAACTAATGATTCAACCGATTCGGTAGTCATTAGAGATTAGACAGCCTTGCTGGTGGTAAAAAGTAAAGAATTTGGTAGAGTTATTTAATATTTAATTTTTTTAATAAAATACTTTTTCTATAAACAAAAAAATAAGAGTTTTTCTTTAAACCGAGAACCCGAAAACCGACACCTTATAATCTCTTATTATTTGTAGTAATGATCAAAAGGCTAGAGCCTGTTGCCCAACCCAAAAATTATTTCCTACTACAATGGACTACCTAATACATACATAATTTGTTGCATGAGTGTGCGTTAAATACTTCAAATAATTTTATGCACACTTTATTCTTTAATTCTTTGATCTGAGTGTATTGCAAAAAATTCGAAATTTTAATGAAGACCCACTAAAGATACCAACTCCAAATTACAAAATTACTATGTGTACTAAATTTCTATGAAATCAGATAATAATTACTATACTCAATTAGATAAAAAATATTAATCGGAAGGTTTAGCATTAACCCCCTTAAGGTACTAACCTTTACCCACGTAAACACATGCGTAATCTGTACCCAACCTGTGTACCAAATTTCATAGAAATCGAATAACGATTAGATGATCTGGAACCGGAACATAAATCAGATATTATTCGGAAACTAAGTTGCCCATAAACTCATTATATCTATCGATTTAAATATAAAATTTTGAATTTTAACTGTTAAATTTTAAATGTAAAATTTTGAATTTGAAATGAAAAATTTTGATTTAGAAATGATTGTAATACCTAAATGATAATATAATACCAATATTTTGAAGTTTTTAAATAATTTTCCACTAGAAAAAATGCTGAATAAGACAATTAATTATCTCATTGTTATCCGAAAGTTAAACGATTTAATTTATAATATTTATTATTCAAAAAATTTTATATACAATAAAAATTTATTTTAACATTACAAAAACCAAATAACATACGGAAATATTTTCAAAAACATACCATGGTATATAATGGAATGTGTGCTTGTCTGCATTTTGTTCTATTTCCTAAAAAATAAGTAAAAAAATGGAAATTATTTTTCCTTAAAACTTATAAATTCAAAATTTTAAAAGAAAAATCTATATACCTACATACAAACATATGTATTGAAATTTTACTGCAGCTTTCTGCTAACATCGCATATTATAGAAAGAATTGTATTGGAAGGGCAGAGTTGATTTTTTTTTTTAAATATATTAGAATTTTTTTTTATGCATACTATTATTAAAAACACCTGTTCATTTCAATCAATTATGTATACCAGATATAGATACTATTACAAAGTGTCAGGTGCTACAAATTTTATGCATTTTATTATTCTTAGAATTTAAATTCTACCATATTGAATATAATAAAATAATGTAATTTAACTTTTACATTGCAATCGGAAATTTTTCTGTTTCAATTGAATATTTAATTTAAAGTAAAAAAATGGTATATGTAAGAAAGTGTGATAAAGTTACCTCCTATTGACTCTGACAACACGATGTAATTTTCCCAATATTATTAACATTGCAAGGACTGGTTTATTGAATCACCTTATGAAAAAAATCGTATTAGTGAGAAGGTGGTCTTCGTTCACATTTTGAGACACAGGGTGCTTTAAAACTTCATTTACGGTTGTTATTTCAAATAAATATTAAACTATAATTTATAAAATATTTATGCTATTAAATAATTATAACTGTAACAATTGGTAAATGAAACACAATGTTCTAATTAAATGTAATATTTATTTCTTCTCTTAACAATATAAAAACTAAAACATAATTTATCTTCCTTTTTAGGATCATGAATGAGAAAAAAATTACTCGTATTCCTTATATGGATAAATTTCAACCTATTTCAAATCTAATTATTACACTTATATAACAGGTATAGGATATTAAATAAAAATTTCCGATTAATATTTCATATATGTACATTAGTGGCCAAAAAACACACAATTGAAAATTTTATTAAAATCTCTGAACAAGTGTCGTTTTTTACATGAAACAGTAATATCGATTTTTTTTATTTTCCACAATTTGTTATCTACCTGTTTACTTTCAATAAATACTCTGTATTACAGGAGATGGTGTTGTGTTATCAGTTTGTTTTAAAACTTAGAAGTGTTACAAGTGATAAAAAAATAAACAAATAACAATGCAATTAAATTCCAATCAAAAAGCTGTTGTGATAGCATTGTTTGAAGAAAATATAATGTTCGCGGGGATAGCTCGTACAATAGGTTGTCCTCATTCTACTGTAGCTAGGTTAGTCCAAAAATACCAAAGAACAGGTGGGAAAATTTGCACGTTAATTGAAGTCCAGATGATTGGAGTAGAATTATATTCTCCGATGAGTGCAAATATAACTTTGCCAACACTTGAAGACTTCGTACCAAAAATTAAACGTGCTATGGTTTGGTGTTGTTTCAGCAGTGGGGGGGGGGGTTGGGAACACTAACCTTTGTTAACAGGTTAACACCACAATGAATAGCCATCAATACAAAACCGTGTAATGTACTATGAATTGAAAATGGACAAAAAAACTTGTTTGTTGAAAGATGGTAATTTCAATCCTTATTATATCCATTTGGTGATTTAGCACGCCTAGCTTTGCACTAGCTTAGCTCAGAGAGATGTGGGGGGGTTCAATTTACACCACCATTCCATTACAAAAAAAAATTATTTGCGTGCCTTTTCTTTAAAAAAAAATCTAAATAACAAAAAAAATTAATACAATAAAAAAAAAATCTAAATCCCCAAATCTATTCTATTATTATTGTTGTACAAAAAAAAAATGGTGATATTTAGGTGTTACATATCACCTCTACTACCCACCCTACCATGAAACCGTAAAATGAATTTTACGCGGTTTCCCAAAAAAAAAATCATACCATCATGTTATACAGGCAAATTCCCTGTCCGACTCGCCGATCTGAAAATCAAATAAAAATAAAGAAACTAAAACATAATTTTGGTTTTGGAACAATAAAATTTCATATTTTATTTTTATTTAAAACAGAATTAAAGTTTTATGAAAATGAAATTTAATTTACTAAAAAGTCAATTGTAATCTTTAAAAAAAAAATTGACATTTAAAATTTAATTTGAAAATTAAATATATTTTTATAAAAAAAAATCAAATTAACCAAAATCAAGAAAGAAAAAAAAATTATTTTTTTAAAAAAAAAATTGAACAAAAAATTAGGAAAACCAGCAAAAATTAAATTAAATAAAAAAATTAAAAAAAATTACATAATTGTGGCAAAATCAAATTACCAAAAAAAAATTATTCAAAATTAAAAAATATGTATATTTTCCAATATATATTTTTTTTCCAAAAATCAAAAAAAAATTAAATATTTCTAGCAAAAAAAAATACAAAAAAATTAATTTACATTCATATTTTACAAAAAAAATTAAGTATTTTTAGCAAAATCAAAATTCAATAATAGTATCAAAAATATTAAGTAATTTAATAAAAAAAAAATCAAGTAATAATTGTAAAAAATATTCATACAATAAATTTTTTTTTTTTTTTTAAATATTTTTATCAAAAAAATGTATTATATCGGTCAAACTCGATTAAAAGTTCATAGTAAAATAATATATAAATACCTGGTTTTTCCTTTTTCTTTTCTGCACCAGGCCTGCTGCTGAACGAAGAAAAAACCTATATTTCTTTATCAGAAAAAAAAATTATTTAATTTAATCGGATTTGAGCCGATACTATAAAAAAAAATCCTTTTATTTTTACAAAATTTTAAAAGAAAAAAAATGTTCTTTTAAAAATAAAACCAAATCTAATTTCATCAACAAAAACTAAAAAAAAAATACTACAAAAAAACTCTAATTTCACAAAAATAAAATTACTTTAATTTAAAAAAAAAACTAAAAAAAATATACGGCAACGCCGGACCTCCAGCAAATAACTATCCAAAATCCGAACTCAACAAATATGTGAATTTTTTTTTTTTTCAAACAAAAAAAAATTATAAAAAAAACAAAAAAAATCACTATTTTGGATTTATATATATATTTTGATTGATATATATATATATAATTTTTTTTTCACAAATGTATTTAATATATATATGTTTTTAATGTCTCATATATATATATTTTCTTCTATATAACATTTAATATATATATATATTTGTTCTTTCAGAAGAAAATTTATTAAAAAAAATCACTATTTTGGATTTATATATATATTTTGATTGATATATATATATATAATATTTTTTTCACAAATGTATTTAATATATATATGTTTTTAATGTCTCATATATATATATTTTCTTCCATATATACATTTAATATATATATATATATTCGTTCATTCCGAAGAAAATTTATTTAAAAAAAAACACTATTTTGTATATTTAATATATATATATACTTTAATTGTTGTAGGTTTATATTTTTTTTTTCCCACAAAAAAATTAAAAAAACTATACAAAAAAAAAATGCCGATTTTAAATTATCGAAAATAAAACTATATTATATTTTTTTTTTTTTATTTCAGGACAAAAAAACTAAAAAAAACCAACCAAAAATTAATAAAAAATCAAGTCCAACAAAAAACTATTTAATTTTAATATCTATTTTCTTTTTTTTTTATTTGATTTTCCGTACTTTTTTTTTTAAACAAAATAAAAACGACGTTTAATCATCGACATTCCACAACTTAATGATCTCCAAAAATTTTCTCTGTTAATTCTTATCATCGAGAGGACAATAATGATAAGTAAATTACCGTAATATCATACGATGAACTAAACTACTCTCTATAAATTTTGATTTTTGGCCTTGAAATAAATTATCATCCGATGAAAAAACCGTTATACATTGATAATAAATATTAAATGTATTTTTATTATTTTTTTTTTCTATAATACTTTATTTCAATGCACAAAAAAGAAATTCTAATTATATTTGTGATCATGTACAAAAAAAAATATCATATATAAAAGTGTTAAGGCACCAACTCAAAAATATATATTTTCTTTTTCATATACATGATCAGAAATATATAATTTTTTTCAATAAACAAAATTTCCGTTACAGGACAGATTATGCGGGAAGCTTGCGCCTTCGCATAAACTGAAGACCCAAAAAAAAAAAATAAAAAAAACCATTAATTACAACCGAATATCCTTAGTATGATAAATTCCTTTTTTCTTTCCATTAATATCTTCCAATTCATATTGAGAATTTCCTATTGATTTTATAATTTTGGCTGCAACAAATGTTGGAGCTAATTTGGCATTATAGTGTTTCGTAGCATCACTCAAAGTAAAGTTTCGTCGATAAACCAGTTGATCTGGCAGATAAGTAATTTTTCGAGCACGAAGATTGTATTGCTTGGCATTATTTTCAAATGCTTTTTTAGTAAGAGCTAAAGCACGTTCTCTAATTAACTTCAATTTATCAGATTTTTCTACAATATCAACACCATCTTCTAATAAGTTAAGTTGGCGAAGTAATTTATATGACGAAGCATGAGTAAGCATTTGTTGGCCAAAAACAACAAAATACGGGGAATTACCAACTGTTTGGTGGATTGAAGATCGTAAAGCACAACTGATTTCTGTTAAATTTTCGTCCCAACGACTCTGGTCACCTTTAAGATACATTCTGATACCAGATATCGTTCCCTTATATCTGGTATCAGAATGTATCTTAAAGGTGACCAGAGTCGTTGGGACGAAAATTTAACAGAAAAAAACCTTACCCTTTTTAACAGAAAAAAACCTTAACCCTTTCCGACGCATTCGCGGATGGTGAATATAAAGCAGTAAAATTATGCGTAATACCATATTTTTGCATTAATGTATCAAAAATATTAGATTTAAATTGAGAGCCATTATCCGATACGATAAATTCAGGAACCCCATAAATATGAAATATATTGCTTTCTAAATATTTACAAATTGATTCGGTTGTTAATTTACGAAGAGGAAATAAAAAATGAAATTTAGATAAATGATCTAAAACGATTAACAAAGCTATATTTCCAGATTTGGATCTAGGAAATGGACCAATAATATCAATATAAATATACAATCTTTGAAATAATCTATCAGTTTTAAAAGATGAAACCATAGGCGTACGTAAAGTTATGTTGGGAGCTTTCATTTGTTTACAAATACTACAATTTAAGACATAATTTCGTACTTGTTGCACCATTTTCGGCCAAAAGAAATTTTTACGTAAACGCTCTAATGTTTTACTAACACCACCATGACAAGATACAGAGGGATCATGTGCTCTTTTTATCAAGTCAGCTGTCATGGCGCTTGGTACCCACAATTTCCATGAATTAGATTCTTGGTCAATATTACCAGAAGCGTATTCTGTTCGTTTATAAACAAGCCCATCGATTACTTTAAGGTCTAAAATGGAATTGGATTTTAAATTAACCAGCTCTATCAGTTTGGTGTATTCATCAGTTTTAAAATGTACAGATTGAAGATCAATAACTGGACCAATATCATCAATACAGGATATTTCATCTAGAGAATGAACGCGACTTAAAGCATCGGGAACTACGTTTTGGCTACCACGACGATGTTCTATGGTAAAATTAAAACCTTGGAGTTTTAATGCCCATCTGGCCAACCTACCCGATAATTCTTTTTGGGACATAAGCCATTTTAAAGAAGCATGATCAGTTATGACTTTGAATTCATGGCCTTCGATATATGCTCTAAATTTTTTTATTCCAAGAACTGCAGCCAGACATTCTTGTTCCGACACTGTATAATTTCTTTGTGCACTATTCAATTTTTTAGACATATAAGCTATGGGTCGTTCTACACCTTCGTCATCAACTTGTAGCAGAACAAATCCTACACCAGTTTGACTAGCGTCGCACTGCAATATAAACGGTCGATTATAGAACGGATTAATTAGAACGGGAGCTGAAGTTAAAGCATTTTTAAGTTTTACAAACGCTTTATTAGCATCTTCAGACCATAAAAATTTAGTTGTACTTTTCTTTAAGCAATCTGAAATTGGGCCAGATACACTAGCAAAATTTGCTATAAATCGTCGGTAATAACCCGCCATACCTAAGAAACGACGGACTTGACGTACAGATGTTGGAATAGGAAATTCAGAAATAGCACTAACTTTTTCTGGGTTTACTTTCAATATACCATTTCCGACAACATAACCTAAATAATGTACTTCTCGCATCAAAAATTTACTTTTTTCAATATTGATACTTAGTTGTGCTTTTCGAATATGTAGAGCAACCTGCTGCAAAGTTTCAAGATGCATATCAAAAGTTTCGGAAATTATTAACAAATCATCCAGATATACAAAAACGCGATCTTTTAATTCTGGCGGAATTACTCGATCCATTAATCTCGTCATTGTCTGAGGAGCGTTGCACAGACCAAAGGGCATAACCGTGAAATGATATAATGGACGTCCCGGTACCGTAAAAGCAGTCTTAAGTCGTGATTGTTTATCTAAAGGGATTTGCCAAAAAGCATCCTTCAAATCTAAACTTGAAATAAAATTTGCCTTTGGTAATCTACTTAATATACCATCAATCTGTGGTAATGGATATGCGTCTTTAGTAGTTACGTTGTTAAGTTTTCTAGAATCTAAACAGAGGCGTACCTTCCCAGGTTTTCTTACCAAAACTACAGGCGAACTCCATGGGCTATCGCTTACTTCAATTACCCCCAGAGACAACATACGGTCAAGCTCAACATACATAAGTTTTTCAATAGCTGGTGAAACTGGATAGTGTCTTTGTTTAATAGGCTTTGCATCACCTACTTCAATGCTGTGCTCTAAGACATTAGTTTTACCTAACCCCAGTTTTGAAAACGATGGAAATAACGAAATAGTATCATTTAATTGAAATTTTTGCTTTGCAGTCAATTCGTTAATAATCGAATTTTCATCGTTTAACGGCAATGATATTTCGTTCACTACTAAATTTGGTGCTATGTTAAAAGTTTTCCAAAAATCTATGCCAAAATATAAATTTTGAGTCAAAGAGGGAACTAAATAAAACTTAATTGATTTTGTAATATTTCGGAAAGTTATATCGGTTTCTAAATAACCAAGAACATTTTGAGAACGACCATCAGCAGTTCTAACTTTAGATGACATTTTTGTATAAATAACATCTGAATTTAAAATTTGTTGTGCTAAGTTTCCACCTATACAACTTACTGTTGCGCCACTGTCTAACAGGCCAATAAATTTCTTTTCAAAAATTAGCACTTCTGCATAAGAACGAAGATCATTTTCTACATTTACTATAGATGAAATTATTTTTAAATTTAAATTTTTGGTTTTTAAAAAGTTACGTAATCTTGTGGTAGAACGATTGGATTTGAAAATATTTGAATTTTCAATAGATGATGTTGAAATAGGGTTACCAAAGTCTGAAAATATACGTCGTTTTTTTTCATGATATTCACGAATACGTTGATGATAAGGTTTGATGTGGAATAAAAATGGTTTTGTTATAATTGGTGTTAAGTTTAATTTTGTATTTAATAAAGTTGGTGAATTGGAACAATTAGATAGTATCTTTACTTGCCCGAGCGGATAATAATTAACAATATTCTTTCTCTTAAAACATACACACACATGATAATAATTAACAATAGATCAATAATTAAGATTAAAAATTAGATTTTAATCAGTGATCAATTCAATTAATTTCTCACTTCTTATCAGTCAGTCGAGTAAATCAGATCGGTGTTAGTAAAATTAAAATAAAGCACACAAAAGTACAGTCCCGCGAATAAAATTGAAATTGAATTTAAATATAATAAAATGGAATAAATAGTTAATGAACTTAAAATAATTAAATATAATAAAATAGAATAAATAGTTAATGAACTTAAAATAATTAAATATAATAAATTAAAATAAATTATTAATGAACTTGAAATAAATAAATATAATAAGTTAAAATAAATAATTATTAAAATAAATTAATTAAATAAATAAATAAGTTAAGTGTGGAACATGTGTTTTATTTGACCATAAAAAAGGTTCATCAAGGACACGTGCACCACAACTTCTGGTTAGGCTTCCGCTCTGTTGGGAGTTTTCCGAATTAGGATTGCATTTCGAACATTGAGTACGGTAGACATTATCTTTACCGCAACCCCAACAAAATAAACGTGGTTCAGACAAACAATCAGTAAAACGATGTCCTTCCTGTTTACAATTCCAACAATTCAGAATAAATTTTACCTTGTTGGAATTTTTATTGACAGACGATTCAACCGCTTCAACAGATTTATCAATTTTAAATTCAGCTTCTACATCAACTTCGGAAATCTGTTTCGACCCCACGCCCACTAAACGATAATCTCGATTTTTATTGCGAAGTTCAAATACTAATTGTTCACGCTGAATACATAAACTACGAAGATGATCTATACTATATATTTGTACATATAAAAGGTCCTTTCGAATTTCCTCTTTCAAATTTTTCTTTAAAATCGATAAAAGCTTACGATCCGATAACGGATTATTAAGTTTATCTGATAATGTCATAATATTATCATAAAATTCATCAAAACTTTCATTTGATCTTTGTTTCCGTTCGCGTATCATTGCAATATAATCATCATCAATACGATGATCTTGATATTGTAATCTTAAAGAATGACGTAAATCTTGCCAATTTATATTTTGGGTACGTTTATGAAAACGCCAAAACCAAACACTAGCTTTACCAGAAAATATAATATGGATATGATCACATAAACAAGAAAAATTACCATTCAAAGTTTGATGAGTCAAAGCCTCTACTCTGTAAATAAACTCTTCCACACTTAAACCAGATCTACTACCATCAAATGAAATATTCCAACTCCGGATAATATTAGCAAATTTTTGAGTATCAAAAATCGGATCAATATTACTACGATTTACTACAGAATTATTTCTAAAATTACCAAATCCACTGAATCTTTGATCAGATTCGAACCTATTTTGATCAGTTCTACCAAAATCATTTGAAGTACGCAGATTCGGTGGTGGTATACTAAAATCAACATTCATATCTGATATATGTTGCTTACTATTCAAAATATTCTCATCCCTCAAAATAACCGGGATTTGTTTAGTTTGAACAGATTTTATAGATAGAGTTATTTCTTGTAAATTTTTCATAACCAAATGCTGGTTACTTTCCAATATTTCTTTAAACATATTTTGCAGTGCTGACATATCAAAATTATTTTTTTCCCCATTAGGTCGTGTGGTATTATCAACTAAAACCGAAGCAGTTTCCAATTCTTTATTTTTACCAAAATTATTTATACTATGGTCAACATTATCTATATTAGCAACTGTAGCCATGTTATTATTAAGTGAAATCGGATTTACCATCGAAGCATTTGGAATTTTAGCTGCAGCAGCATCAGCTTGTCTAGTCATTATTTTTGAGACAGCTCCTTGATTTTTTTGTTTTGTATTTTTCACAGGAGTTTTACTATGCTTCAAGTCTGACAAATCACACTGTTCACGACAGTTAGGACACGTTTTGGACGTAGTTAACCAGCGAGACAAACACATCATATGAAAATAATGCTGGCATTTCGTACCAACTATTTCATTTAATGGTTGTAATAATTCTCTACAGATTCCACAATTGAGATCTGTATTGATATTTCCGATATCTTCAGTATCACTCATTTTCAAAATTACTCAATAAAATTAATAAAAAAATATAAAATATATATAAATTGGTATACCAAAAATTATTTGTATATATATATATATATATATATATATATATATATATATATATATATATTCAAAAAAAACTATTGGTATGTAATACTAACAAAGTAAACTACCAAAAATTATCAAAAATATTCACTGTAATCACGGTGAATTTACTTATTTCATCAATAAATAATTCTTTATATAAAAAAATATGAGTTATAAATATTATATTTATCAACTTTATATTTTTAGGTCAATAAAAAACAAATTTTTCAAATAAATATAATCGTCACGAACGAGCCAAACAGAAAAATTTCCCCCCAAAACACGATGGTTTTTTTAATTGTACAACAGCAGAGAAGAAAAAAAAAAAACTAATGCAAAATAAGAGATAATAAGTCTCTGAATCAAAATTTTCAATTTTCACGAAAGTAATAATATTTCCTTAGCTTAACCCTGACTATCGAATCACTAGCCGGTCTAAAGATGGCCTAAAACATCCAAAATTAGATTATCCATTGCTTAATAATTCTAACAGCTAAAGAATAACAAAAAAAATACTATATACCAAGCGAATAATAAATGAACTGTCTAATAAAATTGCTATGATTATGGTTAAAACTTATGAGCATGAAAAATGATAGAAGTCAGTAAATATTCCGCTGGTCAATTAAATGGCTAATCTTCACAACCAGGTATCGTAATCCAAGCTTTACATTTATTGTATCTTCTAGATAAACAGCAAAAAAAAAAATTCTTATACCACTAATCCTACAATTGAAAATAATACTAAAAAAAATCAAACTATTAATTTATTTTACAGGACCACGAAATCTTTCGGGGCTCCAGGTTGGTATTTGGAACTCGAGACGTTCGGGCCCCACGTTTGGCGCCATTTCTGTAATGTACTATGAATTGAAAATGGACAAAAAACTTGTTTGTTGAAAGATGGTAATTTCAATCCTTATTATATCCATTTGGTGGTTTAGTACGCCTAGCTTCGCTCTAGCTTAGCTCAGAGAGATGTGGGGGGGTTCAATTTACACCACCATTACAAAAAAAAATTATTTGCATGCCTTTTCTTTAAAAAAATATCTAAATAACAAAAAAAATTAATACAATAAAAAAAAAATCTAAATCCCCAAATCTATTCTATTATTATTGTTGTACAAAAAAAAAAATGGTGATATTTAGGTGTTACATATCACCTCTACTACCCACCCTACCATGAAACCGTAAAATGAATTTTACGCGGTTTCCCAAAAAAAAAATCATACCATCATGTTATACAGGGCAAATTCCCTGTCCGACTCGCCGATCTGAAAATCAAATAAAAATAAAGAAACTAAAACATAATTTTGGTTTTGGAACAATAAAATTTCATATTTTATTTTTATTTAAAACAGAATTAAAGTTTTATGAAAATGCAATTTAATTTACTAAAAAGTCAATTGTAATCTTTAAAAAAAATTTTGACATTTAAAATTTAATTTGAAAATTAAATATATTTTTATAAAAAAAAATCAAATTAACCAAAATCAAGAAAGAAAAAAAAAAAATTTTTTTAAAAAAAATTGAACAAAAAATTAGGAAAACCAGCAAAAATTAAATTAAATAAAAAAATTAAAAAAAATTACATAATTGTGGCAAAATCAAATTACCAAAAAAAAATTATTAAAAATTAAAAAATATGTATATTTTACAATATATATTTTTTTTTCCAAAAATCAAAAAAAAAATTAAATATTTCTAGCAAAAAAAAATACAAAAAAATTAAATATTTTTATCAAAAATATTTTACATTCATATTTTACAAAAAAAAATTAAGTATTTTTAGCAAAATCAAAATTCAATAATAGTATCAAAAATATTAAGTAATTTAATAAAAAAAAATCAAGTAATAATTGTAAAAAATATTCATACAATAATATTTTTTTTTTTTTTTAAATATTTTTATCAAAAAAATGTATTATATCGGTCAAACTCGATTAAAAGTTCATAGTAAAATAATATATAAATACCTGGTTTTTCCTTTTTCTTTTCTGCACCAGGCCTGCTGCTGAACGAAGAAAAAACCTATATTTCTTTATCAGAAAAAAAAAAAATTATTTAATTTAATCGGATTTGAGCCGATACTATAAAAAAAATCCTTTTATTTTTACAAAATTTTAAAAGAAAAAAAATGTTCTTTTAAAAATAAAACCAAATCTAATTTCATCAACAAAAACTAAAAAAAAAATACTACAAAAAAACTCTAATTTCACAAAAATAAAATTACTTTAATTTAAAAAAAAACTAAAAAAAATATACGGCAACGCCGGACCTCCAGCAAATAACTATCCAAAATCCGAACTCAACAAATATGTGATTTTTTTTTTTTTTTTTTTTCAAACAAAAAAAAATTATAAAAAAACAAAAAAAATCACTATTTTGGATTTATATATATATTTTGATTGATATATATATATAATATTTTTTTCACAAATGTATTTAATATATATATGTTTTTAATGTCTCATATATATATATTTTCTTCCATATATACATTTAATATATATATATATATTCGTTCATTCCGAAGAAAATTTATTTAAAAAAAAAAACACTATTTTGTATATTTAATATATATACTTTAATTGTTGTAGGTTTATATTTTTTTTTTCCCACAAAAAAATTAAGAAAACTATACAAAAAAAAAATGCCGATTTTAAATTATCGAAAATAAAACTATATTATATTTTTTTTTTTTTTATTTCAGGACAAAAAAACTAAAAAAAAACCAACCAAAAATTAATAAAAAATCAAGTCCAACAAAAAACTATTTAATTTTAATATCTATTTTCTTTTTTTTTTATTTGATTTTCCGTACTTTTTTTTTTAAACAAAATAAAAACGACGTTTAATCATCGACATTCCACAACTTAATGATCTCCAAAAATTTTCTCTGTTAATTCTTATCATCGAGAGGACAATATAATGATAAGTAAATTACCGTAATATCATACGATGAACTAAACTACTCTCTATAAATTTTGATTTTTGGCCTTGAAATAAATTATCATCCGATGAAAAAACCGTTATACATTGATAATAAATATTAAATGTATTTTTATTATTTTTTTTTTCTATAATACTTTATTTCAATGCACAAAAAAGAAATTCTAATTATATTTGTGATTATGTACAAAAAAAAATATCATATATAAAAGTGTTAAGGCACCAACTCAAAAATATATATTTTCTTTTTCATATACATGATCAGAAATATATAATTTGTTTCAATAAACAAAATTTCCGTTACAACCGTGCTTGAGGAACATTTGACTCAATTCAGGATATGTTTGCTGAAAATGAACAATTTACTTTCCAGCAAGATAATGCTCCATGTCATACTGCACGATTGGTAAATATTATTGCATTTTTTAAAGTAACATTTAATATGTGTAAAAAAACTTATGTTGTCCTAGAAATCTAATCATTAATATTTATTTTGTAATTTTTCAGGTTTCAACATACGAGAACGGAATTGATGTACTAGAATGAGGAACTTCGGAGAATAATTGAACACGTATGGAGGAATTGGACGTAGATTATTTATTGGCACTAGTTCAATCAGTGCCTGCCAGGTGTGCGATACTTGTAGAAGCTAGAGGGGGTCCAATTAAATATTAGCTTTCACAAAAATGTATATTATTTATTTATTATAATAAAAATATCAAATATTAATTATTTTGGCAGCTAATAACAAAATTTTGTAATCAGTTTTAAAAGAAATTACTGCATGTGATGCTTATTCAATTCATATAATTCGAATTATTTTAAATAATGCAATACTTTAATTTTTTAATTCAAAAATAATTATGAATTTAATTTACATAAAATTTAATACACTGTAATGAACTATTAAATATGTAAAATATTAACAACTTTATTATTAGATAACAGAGATTTTGTCATTTATTTCATAGAAATTAAAACGAAAATCAAAGTTATGAAAAAAGACCTAAAAAGGAACTCACTCGTTGAATTCATTGCATCTTGAAATACACTATAAATGGTGCAAAAACCATTTTATTTAATATGTCCGCTTCGATGTTTAACATTTCGAAACTTAAGTTGATTCCTGAAGTGGCAGCAATGGAATACATAAATACTTGAAATATAATTTTCCAGTCCCTTGTTATTTCGGACATGTTAAAAATAATCCGGGATGTTGACATGCCTTTTTCTTTGCCGCATGAAAAAAGTGAAACCAAGAACCAAACAATTTGCATTCAGGAAGGATATTTTGAATACTATTTCTCATTGCTCGCTCGTAATTTTTCATAAATGAATGGCAATCCAATGACAATTTGTTCATTTATATATTTAAAAAATCTCAAATAACATTCACTTTTTTTCTGGACATCAGGGCAAGTATAAAAGGTATACTATACCACCTAACTATACCACCATCATAGTGTATCCATCCAAATACTCAAATATTTTACTAACCGGGTAATCCAGTAATTTTTTTTCTTAATACCCGGGTACACGGGTACCAGGTTATTAAGCTAAAGTGAAAAAAAAAACAGCATATGAATTTAAATTCTTTATTTTTTATTAATAAAATAATATTTAAGGAATACAAGCATATCTAATAATTCCATTTTTAATTGGGTTGCGTACTTTGGATAAGAAGCTAGATGCTACAGAAAAAACTCTTTCACTAGATGTTGAGGTAGGTTGAATGGTAAGTAAAGCTTGGTACAGTTTTTCGGTATAAAATACTCTTTTTCCGCGATTTACTTCGATAAGTTTTAGTTCCTTTTCCAACGTTGATAGTCTGCCAACCTGCGGGACAGCCATAACAGAATCTATTGTTTTCTGCAATTCATCCAAAGTAGACACTACATGCTCTAAACCTGTTTCTGGTTCTTTTCATCTAGATTTTCAGGTTCATGAAACAACATTGTCTCTTTTGCTAACGATTTCACTAAGTGTTTTGAATAATATGTGAAATAATTATTAGTCTGAGAATTTGGGTAATTACCACTTTGCAAAAAAAACAATAATGATATAATATCTTTGTTTCGCCTTTCATTGATTCTTATTTTTAAGGCAGCTATCATTTCATTTGGAAGATCCGTATTAGCTTGTTGCAATTTATTGAAAAGGATAATGAAAACTCCCTCGGCTTTAAGCAAGTTGCTGTCTTGTTTGCTTAACTCTTTGACTGCAAACTCAATAGGCTGGATTACCGATATTTCCTTTAAAACATTGATATTTGCATTATCAAACTGTTCCTGACCTAGGCTGTATTTATGCAGTTACTCAATTTTAAAAAGCGATTTACCATAGGAAGAATTGAGTTCCAACGGGTCTTACAATCAAGTAATAATCGAATTTTCTGGTTTTCTTGCTGAAGTACATGTTTTTGAAGAATATTGCTTCTTACTGCAGACTTTTTAAAAAAAATTATTGTTTTTCGAATCTCGGCAAGAACTACTGCAATATCTTTACGGATTTCGGGAATATCATATACAGTTCCATCTTCAAAATTTAAATTAGAGTCAGAAACAAATAATTCAATCTGCCCAATATTCTCATCTTCATCAGCGTAGTCATCATCGTCTTGGAATTCTTCATCTGCATTGTGTTCAGCAGCAAAATTTACTTGCTGCATAGTTTTTCTATAAAATACATCAAGGACTCCAAGATGAATTCCATGGTTATAGCATAATTGAGAAAATGCTTGAATTTTTCGTCCGTATTTCACCATTACTGAAGCACCATCATGGATTGATGAGACGACATCTGAATCCATATCGATTCTAAACCGCGCATGCTTATCTTTGACTAGCCTTATGGTGACATCGGAATCACAGGAACCTTCGATAGGTACGAGGCCAAGGACGCAACAACATATTGCTTTTGAATGGATTGTAAATTATAATATTCATGTATCTTCTCACATTTATGTCACTCCACTCATCTACAGTAATACTGAATCTTTTTTCGGATTTTTGTTCTTTAAAATATAAGACAAGTTCTCGCTTTTTTTCTTCATAAAATTTCATTATGTTTTTCATCACCGTTCTTTCGCTTTTTGGCATTTCGTAGTTGCGACTTTTTACAAAACCCCAATCGCTTCTGAGAATGTTATTCCTCTAATACTAAATCCATCATTCGCTGCACATTTCGCTAATATATCATTTAATGATTGGACATAGGTCCAATTTTGGGTTTCTTTGAAGTAGAAGCATCAATCTTTTCATCACATTTTTTCTTCTGTAAGAAAATGCTGTGCACTTTTAGATGATTTATCATACCAGTAGTATTGGATCCCTACCGTTGAATAGTTATTTGGCATATATTGCATGTTGAATCATTTTTTCCTTTTTTTGTAAAATGTTCCCACATTGGTGATTTATTGAAGGACATTTTGGAGACTTTCTTTTCTGTTATCTATTAGTAAACATTTCGAAAATAAAAATTATATCAATTTAAATTTTACATGCATGTTCATATTTAAATTTTAATTTGAACAAACGTGAAATTTTTATTTAAACTTTTAATAACATTAAAATTGAATGCATTTCAAGTGAAGTGATAGTTTCATTTGAAATGCATTAAATTTTAATGTTATTATAAGTTTAAATAAATTTAATTTTTTAATTTATTTAATAAATATTTTTGTGAAATCAATAAAGGTTTAATAAATATAGTAAAAAAATGCATGTTAACTTAAGACTATAGTTTCGTTAACTAATGTGCATATTGATTTATAACATTATATTGATATATATCAAAGTTATATTAAGATACAGCAAGAACCAGGGCTTTGGAGCGGCATATTTTTTTGGTTGCTCCGCTCTAGCTCCGCTCCAACTTTTAATTGATGCTCCGGCTCCGCTCATTGCTCCGCTCCTAGCTCCACTGCAATTATCACATTAATAAATATTATAGTATACAAAGAAAAAAAAAATAAAAACATAAATTTATTTTATTAGAAGTGTAAATACATTTTTATTGATTTAACATAAATCATTGATTTGATTTAACATAAAAAAACCATTGATTTAAGATAAAAAATTATGAATTATGAAAAATTTATATATATTATATTGGACTTTTACTCATATTTATATTCAGAATTTATTCTGTAAAAAAGTATTGCAGAAATTAAATCATCTTTCATAGACTGCCTATTATCAGTTAGAATTAGCTTTAGTGCTGAAAATAATCGCTCAACACTTGCTTGAGTTGTTGGCATACTCGAAGCGATCCGACAAGCGGCTTGTATGCTTTTCGGATAAAGATTAATTGCTTCACAAACTGAATGTACTTTATAATGCTGTAAACAGAACCAAGGCGATTGTCGATGGCGAAACGTCAAATCGAATTTCGCCACCATGTATTTAAATTAGAGTGAACACAACCATGTCGAAATTCGTTGCCGAATTTTTCGCTGGCGGCAAATTTAGGCTATTTTCTATTTTTTTCGTCGCGAATAAAAAACAGCTGATTGATAAATGTCATTTGCAGTTAAATTTTAATTAAAAATTCACTCTCCTAAATTTTTCTTAAATAAAATGGCTGATTGCGTAGAAAAATTAATTGAAGAAGTGAAGAAATATGAATTTATATATAATCTGAAGCACCGGGATTATAAAAAAATTGAAAGAAAGACGCTGCTTGGGTAGCTATTTTAAAAGAAATTGGAAAAGACTGTAATATATTTTGGCTTTATCAATATTAGTAGTGTATTTATATACGTTCTGGGACAAAGGAAATGTGCAAATAAATTTGCAAAAATTCTTAAAATAAATTCTATACTGCATACAAAATAATGAGCATTTTAAGAATTTTTGCTTATTAATTATTAAGTTATTTTCACCTTAATGAAATTCGACACCGCTTAAATTTAATTAAAAATATTTATACTTAATTATAATTGCAACTTTTTTTTCAAGAATAATAATGTAATATGATCTAAATTGATTTACTTTTCCAAAAATATTGAGAATTTTAAGGGTCAATGAATTAATCCGGATGCAGGTGCATTAATATTGTTTTTTCTCACGTTTAAAATTTAGCATAACCAGCTAATTTATTTTTTATCTGATTTAATGCAATAGAAATAACTAATTTTTTTCAATCAATATTTGTATAATTAAAAATTCTGTAAATTATGCAATTTTGATTAATTTCATCAAAAATTATTATTACCGGAAAAATAATATCATATTGCAAATGTTATGATTACAGGAAAAATAATCATGTTCGAACATGTCTTTTGAAAAAAAGCTATTAAAGGAAAAAGCATATCATATTTCAATAAATTTAATTATAAAAATATTATTTTTCCCAATTTAATATGTCAATTAGGCAATTAATAATTCATTATTAATAAATTAATTTCAGATTTTCCCACGGTTGATTTGTATAAAATGGCGATCAATACCTAAAATAAATTAGTTGTATTCCCAACTTCCAAACTATAATATAATTTTTTCGAGTTGATATTTTAATTTGTTATTTTTATTAAAATGAAAGGTTTTATTTGTGAATTTTGTGACAAGTGTTTTTCCAGAAATTTTGTTTTAAAACGGCACATTGCAACCATCCATCACGGTCGGCAAAATAATGCAACAATTTCTAACATTGTTAAAGAGCAAAGAGCTTTACAAAGTGAAATTTCCGGTAAAAGACGTTGCGAGAAATGCAATGTTGAAGTTGATGTCAAAAAATGGATTCAGCATATACGAAAAAATGAGCATAAAGCAGCTGTTGGTGAAACGGTTGGTAAAAACTTGAAGATGCTAAAAAATGCATTCGGTGGTTTTATAAAAAGCTATGTATTGCAAAATGAAAATGAAGGTATATTAGATATACAAAAATTTCTCATCAATATCAAGAATGATATAACATCACTAATTTTCGATATACTAAACGAACATGGGTCAATAAAATTTAATTTAGAACTCTTTGGCGAATATTTGAAAATTAGCAAAGGCAACAATGAATCTACAGAAAACTGGGCAATAGAAATGAAATCATTCATTGCAAAAAACCAGATTCTAAGAGACGAAAATGAGTTTGATGAAATTTATAAAGAAATTGCGAGCGAGATCCACACGGATGACGAGAACGAACTTTTAGATTCGGACGACGCAAACGTCACCGTGGTGGAAAATCCAACCACCTCAACGGATGAAATGGCGGAGGCCATAGGAGAGTTGATGGTGAGACCCAGGAAACTGTGTGGGTCGGTCAGAAAAAGGATTAACAGAATAATTGCAAGTGGACGCACCCGCAAGGAGGCACTTGCAATGGTCAATAAGCAGTGGAAGCAAGATGCCAAGAGAAGTGATTTGAAGAGGAACACTTCTGGGAATAAGGGTAGAAGTAGGCTGTTACTAGGCGATCCGTCGCCAGCAACGAAGCCACTGAAAAGGAACAGGTCGGATGGCAGCACGCCACCGGCCTTTTCTGCTAAAAGAAGCTGCTTGAAATATAGCGAAATGGTCGCAAGTTTCAAGGCAGGTATAGTACCTAGATGCTATCCAGATAGCACTATGTCGGAAGAAGAGGCGAAACTGGTACAATTTGCGGTCCTGGACGCCATTGAACGGGTACCCATAGGGAAAGAGGTCAAATTCATGGGATCCTCAAGAAAACCTGGATGGGTAGCTATTACGTGCGCAGACGAGGTCAGCCGTGACTGGCTAAAAGAAATTTTAAGAGGTCTAAAGCCGTATAAGAGCAGAACTACGTTTGGTGGAAGGTAAAGATCTCCCCAAACAAGCCGTCTGCGCTGGTTTCTTCCCAGATGAGCAACAGCTTCATGAAGATAATATTCTGCGTAGGCTCATGAAGCAAAACAACAGTCTACAGACCCAGAACTGGAAGGTCCTAAAAAAGACAGTTTCGAAGAATGGCCAACATCTGGTCATATCCATTGACGACGTCTCGGCCAGGGCCCTTCAAGACATGGACTGCAGACCCTGGTCCAATTTTGATAGGGTTCAGCTTAGGCTGAAAATGAAGAAAGGTGAACCAGAGATGGTGGGACTAGTCGATAAGCCGACAGACAAACCAGAAGAACAGGTCCAGACAGTTGGTAAAACGACGCCAGAACCTGTAGCAACAACAAGCAAAAAAGTGGAGCCGATGGTAGTAGATGAGCCGATAAAGCCACGTCCGTCCACTTCAAAAGCTACTGAGGCTCGGGTAGTGGATAAGGCGGCATCTGAACCTCAGACACTAAGGGATGTCGTGAAAAAAGCATCGGAAGCGGCATCCAGTAAAAGACTACCAGATAGTCGCACTTTCAGACCCCACACCAAAGGAGGCGAGAAAGATGTTAGAGGTAGTAGTAGTACTAGGAGGAGGTCTCGATCAAGAGACAGATCCCCTAGTAGAGGCTGGCGTCGAGTTGAGCATTGGAGATGAGACGACCGACACCCAGTGAAAGAGAGGAGGAGGGATGAGGAAAGGCATCCCCCTCGTAGAAGAAACTAATAGACCCCTCTCTGAGGATCTTGCAGGCAAACCTGCAGCATGCTAAGGCAGCTTCGGCTGTCTTAAGCAACAGGTTTGCCAAAGGAGGCGTAGACATCGCCCTTATTCAAGAACCATGGCTCGCAGGTGGTAAGATATGCGGGGTAGGGTATTCTAACGGTAAGATTCTTTACGACACTACAGCCTCTAGACCTAGGGCTTGTATTATATTTAGGAAAGATACTAATTTTATTCCAATTACAGAATTCTGTCAAGAAGATGTAGTTGCAGCAATTGTTGAATCTTCAGGCAGCAAACAGAACATAATTATATGTTCTGCGTACTTTGCCGGAGATCAACAATGTCCACCTGCTGCTATAGAAGGCCTGCTAGCACTAGCCCAGAAGAAGCAGATGCAGCTGTTGGTAGGTTGTGACGCCAACGCCCATCATACGAACTGGGGCAGCAAGGACATAAACAGCAGAGGTGAGTTATTACTTGAATTTTTTATTAGTAATAATCTTAATGTAGTTAATGTAGGCAATGAGCCCACTTTTATCAATAGGCTAAGAAGTGAGGTATTAGACTTAACTATAACCACCCAATTCTTGTCAGATAGAATTCATAATTGGCACGTTTCTAACGAGCCATCATGTTCGGATCATAGACATATTAGGTTTGATTTAGTCAATTTTGAACAAACACTAATAAAATATAGACCGAAAAAGAAAACAGACTGGATTTCCTATAAGGAAACCATAAAAGAAAAACTTGAGTCGGTACCGACCAAGATCAGAACAATAGATGGCCTGGAGAACTGTGCTAATACCATCAAGGAAGCAATCACAGAGTCATTTGAATACAACTGTCCAATGCATGTCAAGAGCAGCAATAGACAGGTGCAATGGTGGAATGATCATCTCTCGGATCTACGCCGAGAAGTTAGAAGATTATTCAATAGAGCAAAGAACAAATCAACCCGAGACTGGAAGAAATACTCTGATGCTCTGACGGAATACAACCGTGAAATCAGGAAGGCAAAGAGGGCATCGTTCAAATCTTTTTGCGAGGGTATATCTGAACTGCCGGTAGCAGCAAGGTTACATAAGGTGCTCTCCAATGGACCTCCTAGAGATATAGGGTTTCTTAAAAAACCCGATGGTAGATATACGGAATCCAACGAAGAAACGCTTAGGCTATTACTCCAAGCACACTTTCCTGGATCACATGACGTAAATCATAACTATGATCCAGACCGGAGGGGTGATAGACCATCAAAAGAGGTATGGAAGGAAGCTACAACAATTGTAAGTAGGGCTCGCGTAAAGTGGGCCATAGAATCCTTTAAACCCTTTAAATCACCAGGTCCGGATGGAATATTTCCAGCACTTCTTCAACAAGGAGAAGAATGGATAACCCCCATACTAACTAGGATATTTAGAGCCAGTTTAGCATGGGGACACATACCAAGCTCTTGGACGGATGTTAAAGTCGTGTTCATACCAAAAGCAGGTAAAAAGATAGATGATCCAAAATCACTAAGACCCATCAGTCTATCATCATTCATACTAAAGACGATGGAAAAGGTGCTAGAGAGGTTTATAAGAGACACGGCACTAACAACAAGCCCTCTACATGCACATCAATACGCTTACCAAGCCGGAAAATCCACAGAGATGGCGCTGCTAAACCTAACTGGTAAAATTGAAAAATCATTAAGCCAGAAAGAAATAGCGGTAGTCGCTTTCATGGACATTGAAGGTGCCTTCAATAATACATCACATAGGTCAGTTATAGATGCCATGCGAGGCAAAGGAATACAATACTCAATCTGCAGATGGACAAAAACAATGCTAGCAACCAGGAAGTTAGAAATGACTCTTGGTAGCGAAAAGATCACTGCAATGACAACAAAGGGATGTCCACAAGGAGGTGTAATGTCACCCCTTTTGTGGTCTCTGGTGGTTGACAAACTGTTGGTGAAACTACATAACGCCGGGTTTGACTGCCAAGGCTACGCGGACGATCTGGCGATTGTCATAAGAGGAAAGTATACAAGTGTACTGGGGGACCTACTACAGAGCTCCTGTAAAATAGTACAGAAATGGTGTGAGGATGAAGGTCTGCTCGTAAATCCCACAAAAACAACAATTGTACCATTCACACACAAACGGAAAATGGATACACTAAAACGTCCTACCCTCTTCGGTGAGACGATCACCTTTCCCTAATGAGGCGAAATTTCTGTGAATAATCCTGGATAAGAAGCTCAACTGGAATTCACAGCTAGAGAAGACTATTAAAAAAGCACAGCTATCATTGTGGACATGTAGAAGAGTCTGTGGAAAGACCTGGGGACTATGCCCAAAGATAGCAAATTGGATGTATCTCGCGATAGTACGTCCGACAATAACATATGCAGCAGTGGTTTGGTGGAGGAAGACTTCTCAAACTAGTGTCCGGAAAAAACTAACGAAGCTACAAAGAGTAGCTTGTCTGGGCATTACTGGTGCTATGAAGACAACCCCAACATCAGCGATGGAGGTAATGTTAAACCTGGCCCCACTTCACAAGGTTTTTAAAGCGGAAGCCAGACTAGGGGCACTGAGGATGGCAGGCTCAAGTAGCCGCGAGTCCCAGCATTTAGGGACATGTAGAAGAGTCTGTGGAAAGACCTGGGGACTATGCCCAAAGATAGCAAATTGGATGTATCTCGCGATAGTACGTCCGACAATAACATATGCAGCAGTGGTTTGGTGGAGGAAGACTTCTCAAACTAGTGTCCGGAAAAAACTAACGAAGCTACAAAGAGTAGCTTGTCTGGGCATTACTGGTGCTATGAAGACAACCCCAACATCAGCGATGGAGGTAATGTTAAACCTGGCCCCACTTCACAAGGTTTTTAAAGCGGAAGCCAGACTAGGGGCACTGAGGATGGCAGGCTCAAGTCATCCTGCAATTGTGGAAGCAACGGTAAATGCAACTTACCTAGACATGCCCAAAGATGACTGCATTGCAAAATATAACTTCAATAAACCATTTACCATCAAAATCCCCGAGAGAGAAAGCTGGGAAACTGGTACTCCGGAGGAAGCAGAAATAGAATGGTTTACTGATGGTTCAAAAACTGATCATGGTGTGGGATCTGGAGTATGTGGCAAAAAACCCAGATTCAAGATGTGTAGATGCATGGGATCACTAGCAACGGTATTCCAGGCAGAAATATTCGCTCTGATTCTTTGTATAAAAGAGAACTTGCGAAGAAATTATGTTAATAAAACAATTAACATATACTCGGACAGTCAAGCGGCGTTAAAAGCCCTGAACTCATATCAGATTCGCTCTGAACTGGTATGGGAATGTCTTCAAAACTTGATTACTCTCAGCTACAACAATAGAGTAACACTATCATGGGTACCAGCTCATGTAGGCATCGAGGGAAATGAGGAAGCTGACGTGCTAGCACCGCATTTATAGGACCAGAGCCATTTTGCGGTGTATCCAAATGCCATTTTAAATCGCTACTAAAAAACGAAATCTCCCGCTCCCACGAAGAGGAATGGCGTAGAAGTGAAGGTATGCGGCAAGCAAAACTATTCATTTCAGGCCCTTCAAAAAATTGCAGGTAGCAGAAGAAGAACCAAAACTATAGTAGGATTCCTAACAGGCCACTGTAGTTTGAGAAAACATATGAACACACTAGGGATATCAGATTCCAGTGTGTGCAGATTCTGTGAATTTGAGGAGGAAACTGCAGAACACATAATCTGCCAGTGTGATGCCTTAATGTCAAAACGCATAAGGTACCTTGGCGGGTATGTGATATCTCCCTCAGAAACACAAACATTATCACTCAATCAGCTGTACAGCTTTTTATGCGGTACAGGACTAATACAGACGTGATACAAATTGAAAGGGGCGTCACAATAAGCCATTAGGCTGCATTGACTTGGGCGGTTATTCGTCCACCCGAACACCTAAATCCTAAGCACATAATTTTAAGTTCTAGAGATAAGGTAAGAGATCATTGTCATTTTTCGGGAAAATTTAGAGGACCTGCACATAACTCATGTAATTTATCATATCGGGTACAAAACTTCTTTCCGGTTTTCTTTCATAATCTATCAAGATATGACTCTCATTTGTTCATCGTGGCTCTTAGCAAGCAAACTTCTAGAATAGATATTATCCCTCAAACTAAAGAACGGTATATATCATTTTCGGTAAGAATTCACTTGGATAGCAATCATAGCTATGTTATAAGATTTTTAGATTCAACGCGTTTTATGCCTGAAAGTCTAGACACTCTGTCAAAAGATTTATCTGACTCGGACTTTATAACAAAAAAATCGGTTATAAAAAATGCGGAAAAAATTAATTTGCTAAGCAAAAAAATACCATTCCCGTACCTTACTTCTTTTGAAGTGTTAAATGAAGAAAAATTGCCGCCTATTAATGCGTTTAATAACAAATTAAATGGTAAATCATGTACTTCTGAAGAATATGCAATAGCTCAATGCGTTTGGGAAAAATTCGATTGTAGAAATATCAGAGAATATATGATGACATATCTTAAAAGCGATGTGCTACTCTTAACCAATATTTTCGAATGTTTCAGGCGCACCTGTCTAGAAAATTATGAGTTAGATCCGTGTCATTATTACACAGCTCCAGGTCTTTCGTGGGATGCTATGTTAAAACTAACCGGAATGAAATTAGAGCTTCTTACCGACATTAATATGCTAAACTTTTTTAAAAAAGGGATACGCGGGGGTTTAACTCAATGCTCTCTTAGACATTCTAGAGCTAATAATCAGCATATTGGCGAATGGGATCGTAGCAAAAAAAGTAAATATATGACATATCTAGATGCTAATAATTTGTATGGGTGGGCTATGTCTCAACCTCTACCTTATGGAGGATTTGTATGAATAGAAAATGCTAATGAAGTTTTGCTTACAAAAATAAATAGTCTCCCACATGAATCTGATGAAGGATATATTTTAGAAGTGGATCTCGAATATCCTGAAAGTCTTCACGATTACCATAATGATTTGCCTTTCGCTCCAAAAAATCAGTGCATTAAAAATAAAACTCCTAAATTAATCGCTGATTTAAATAAAAAAGAAAAATACATTATCGATTATAGAGTTCTTCAACAATGTATAAAAAACGGGTTAAAATTAATATATATTCATAGAGCTTTAAAGTACAATCAATCACGCTGGTTGGAAAAATAAATACGGCATTTAGAACTGCTTCAAAAACCGTTTTCAAGAAAAAAATTTTCAAACGTATGAATAACGCTATTTATGGTAAAACTATGGAGAATGTTGAGAAAAGAGTTGATGTAAAAATCGTAACTGATTGGGAGAATGGAAATGGTAGGAGCATTAATGCACGTTCTTTAATTGCTAAATCGAATTTTCATAGCGTTGCAATTTTCTCTGAAAATATGGCTGCTATCCAATTAAAAAAATCGCGAATAATTTATAATAAACCTCTATATATTGGCTTTACCGTTCTAGAGTTGTCGAAACTTAAAATGTATGATTTTCATTATTCTTACATGAAACCGAAATTTGGGGAAAATATTACTTTAAACTATATGGATACCGATTCATTTATATATACTATTTTTACGGAAAATTTATATGCTGATCTTCTTGACGATATTAGAGAAGATGATCCATTAAAACTTAAGTTTGATACGTCTGATTACCCTCCAAATAATAGATTCGGCATTCCGCTAAAAAATAAAAAAATTATAGGTCTCATGAAAGACGAAAACAATGGAGAAATAATGACGGAATTTATTGGGCTTAGAAGTAAGGTATATTTTATTGAAACAGACAATAACGATCAAACAAAAAAAGTTAAAGGCATAAAACGAAATGTTGTTGATAAATTAACTAAAAATAATTTTCTTGATTGTTTATATAAACAAAAAATCTTTTACGGGGATATGATGGTTTTAAGATCTAAACTTCATAACATATACACCCAAAATTTAAATAAAATAACTTTGAGTTCTTCCGATGATAAATGGTATATTAGGGAAGACGGTATTAGTACCTATGCGTAGGGCCACTATCGAATTGACTTGGAAAATTTTTCTTCTAATGACTTTGAAATATTGTAATCCGATTATTTTTAAATTAAATATAAGAAATTTATGTAAAAAATAAAAATTAAAAATAAGAAAATAAAAATAAATAGTGTAAACTTAATTTAAGAAATTTATGTGAAAAAATATAAATAAAATATTTCTGTATTGTTATTTTAAAATATGTTTTTTATTTATCCATGAATTATAGTTATCATCAAAACCTAACCATTTAACAAGAACTTCATTTTTCGTATGTTTAAGAATTTTTTCTATTAAATATGCATCGCTGTGTTTGACATTCTGCAATTCTGATTCATAAAATCCTCCAGATATAATTTCATCGTTGAAATCTTTTAATAAATATGTAACTGGATAAGTATTTCTTATTTTATAAATTTTAAAAATTTCAGTTGACCAGTTCGGTTCATAGCCTTTAGTAAATATGCCTTTATACTTTGTAATTCTAACAAAATCGTTTATATTAAATTTTCCATTAGAAAATACTTTAGGATAATTATAAATTATTTTTAATAAATGTTTTTCGTTTTTTAAAGTCACATTTACAGGATTTTCTTTTATCGTGCTATGTTTTGTATTATTATAATTTTCAACTAACTCATCTAAAAATATCGTCCATTTATAGTTTCCATTAAAGCTAAACATTTTCCACATTTTATTTTTTAGCGGTCGATTAAATCTTTCGCATATTGAAGCTTTTAAATCGGTGAAAGTATGGTAGTGGTTAATTTTATTTTTATTTGGAATTGAAAAATTCTTTGCCTTGGTCGGAGTGTATGTTTTTCGGCATTCTTTTTGATTTATCAAAAATTGTTTTCATGGCTTCGGTAACATCAGGTCCATTTTTCGATTTCACAGGCATAGCAAAGGCATATTTGGAAAAAATATCAATCACTGTGAGCAAATACTTGTAATTATTATTAAATTTAGCATACGGTATCATTTCCACCAAGTCGATTTGCCATGTGTCATCTAGACCTTTTTGAATTACTCTTCTGCGTACAAATTTTTTTCTTACTTGTTTATGCAATTCATTTACTATATCTAATTTACTCATCTCTCGGCAATATAAAGAGCTACTAAAGTTGTTTGATTAATGAAAATATGTTATATGCTAAAATATAATTTTATAATTTTCGATATCCGTCTTTAATTTTTTTTTCATAACTGTCGGCATTTCATAACAAAGACGCATATAGTCAGCCATTTCTATTTCATCATATTGCTTAAACGGTACGTCTTTTAATTCTAGTTTCACCTTGCCGAGTTTTACACAATTTGGTATATAAACATTATAGTAGTATTCGCGGATCGCATTTCTTGTTAAAGAGCTGCATAAAAATTGAGAAATAAATGGTGAAATTATACATAAATCAGTCCATTCTTTATTGCATAACTCTATCTTTTCTACTTTGCCTTTTATATGCTGAATACTTAAACAAACTTTATCAGGATCAGTTCTCCATTTAAATTCATAATTAAAATTGTTTTCATCGACTATATCTAGACGTTCCTTATTTTCCGCTGTTCCATCTAATTTAAGACTCACTATATTTTTATGCATATTTAACTTGCTCCAACTAGAATAGTTAAATCCTACATGATGTAAACCATCATGAATCCAAAGAAACGGCTCAAAATTGTATAATGGCGAATATCCCAGTCTCAGTTTTATGTTATTAATATTATATGAAATATCCATAAGTAAATTCAAACTCTTATAATATGACTTTCGCTTATCCATATTTTTTTAGGATTTACGGACAGTTTATCGTAAACAATTTATCGTAAAACAATTTATCGTAAACAATTTATCGTAAAACAATTTATCGTTAGAACAATTTATCGTAAAACAATTTATCGTAAACAATTTATCGTACGGAAAATTATTTTTACTGATTCGGGCGCCCGAATCAGTAAAAATAATTTTCCGTACGATAAATTGTTTATAATAAATTGTAAAACCATGTTCGTTAGAACAAAATGGTTTTACCAAATCTTAATAATTAATTAATGAGGTTTCGTCATACATATATTACCATTATATATTTATGATATATATATACCAACCAAGAACCAAACAACCATATATACAAACCAACCAATCATATATTTATGAAAAACATATGATAATTATAATATTGTTGAGTCTTGTTCATTACAATAATACTGAACACGCACTTACTAATTTATTTCTACTTTATCCCCACTCGTAAAATATATTTTATTTAAACGTTCATAGACATGGCCTCTCAAATGTTGCAATATATAAATAGCGAAAAATGTAAGCCACGTTTGATTGTTGCAGGGTATACATATTATAAAGATTTTAATTATAAAAATACAATTTATTGGCGATGTGTGCATTACAAGTCTTTATATTGTAAAGCAAGAGTCCATACTGTTAACCAAGTTGTATCAAAAATGGTAGCTACTCACAACCATGCCGCAGACGCTGCTAAAAATATTGCAGATGGTATTGTTGAAAATGTGAAAAAATCTGCTCTTGATACAACACAAAGTCCACATGAGCTTGCATCTGCTGCATATGATGGAGCCCCATTGGCAGTTGCAGCAAAGCTTCCACAAAATAGTTGTTTAAAACGAGCAATACGCCGAATTCGCCAAAACGATTCTGGTTTTCCAAACGAAAATCCAAATTCAAGGGAAGAATTAAATATGTATGATCAGTTTAAAGTAACTAATAAGGGCGATGAGTTTCTTTTATTTGATTCAGGGAAAGTTTCAGATCGAATATTAATTTTTGGTACAAAAAGAAATTTATTGCTGCTATCACAGTTTTCCGAATGGTATTCGGATGGCACCTTTAAAACATGCCCAAAACTTTTTGGCCAATTCTATACAATACATATTATAAAAAATAATAAATCATTCCCTTTGATCTATGCATTGCTACCCAATAAAAGCCAATCTACTTATTTGAAACTCTTACAAAAAATTAATGAATTACAGCCAGATTTAAATCCTACTAGTATACTGACTGACTTAGAACATGCTGCAATTAATGCATACAAGGAAATATTTCCTACAATTTCTATTAGGTTATGCTACTTCCATTTTAAGCAATGTTTATATAGAAAAATTCAAGCCGAAGGATTAAAATCAAATTATGATTTAGATGCAGATTTTGCTAAAAAAAATAAGAATGATTGCTGCATTGGCGTTTATAAAAAAAGAACACGTCGAAGAAACTTTCATTCTTTTGGCATCAAAAATGCCAGATATATGTGAAGGTTTTCTGGAATATTTCGGAAAGGAGTTTGTGGGATATGTAAATGTTAGGGGAGCTATTAAACCTGGATTATTTCCAATAGAAATGTGGAACATCTATAATAATTTGACTTGCCGAAAACAAACAATCATATTGAAGGTTGGCATCGCGGATTTGCAGAATTAGTCCATGAAAATCATCCATCGATATGGAAGTTTTTTAATTTCCTCAAAATAGAGCAGGGTAAAAATGAACTTATATATCACCAATTTATTGCCCAAGTAGATTCCGGACCTCCAACAAAACAAAAATATTTGGATCAGTGGGAAAGAATAAATAAAATTGTTTATGCATATGACACAACTGACCGTATGGAATTTTTAGAAGCGATTGCTCTCAATATTATTTTTTAATTAAAAAAAAAAACATAAAAAAACATCATGGAAATAGGTGGTGTATTTTATTTTTCTAATTTTTGTTATGTCTTTTTTCTTTTTATAATTATTAAGAGGAAATATTTTGAATTTTTCTAATTTTCTTATTTGTCTTTTTTCTTTTTATATATGAATTAACAAAAAATAAAAGCAAAAAAAAGTAAAAAAAATAATAAAAGTAAAAAAAAACATAAAAAAGTACAAAAACAAAACAAAAAAAGGGATTAGAGTTTTACCACGTCCACGTCGTTAATCCTGGGTTTAAAGCTAAGTGTAAAATGAAATTTCATCATCTAAAACTAGTACAAAATAATTTTCCTTACGATAAATTGTTCTTACGATAAATTGTTTTACGATAAATTGTTCTTACGATAAATTGTTTTACGATAAATTGTTTACGATAAATTGTTTTACGATAAATTGTTCACGATAAATTGTCCGGCACCCTTTTTTTAGCTTTTTTAATTAATTTTGATTTTGACAATACCATTTTAAATTAATTTTTTAAATCTTTCCAGTTTAAGACTCTACAAAAAACTAAACTTTATTTAACGCTCCGTCTTTTTTTGTAGAATCGCTAAAACTTTGATTGTAAATAAAAATATGAAAGTATTTGTGAGAATAAAAACTACATCATTCTTTAAAATAGTCAACTTATGCGGCATTACTTTTAGTGAATTAAGCGGCGCTACTTTTGACTTTGAATGCGATTACTTTTAAACGTCTAAAAATAATGGCATTACTTTTAGCGAACTACTTTCGACTTTGAATGCGATTACTTTTAAACGTCTAAAAATAATGGCATTACTTTTAGTGAGCTACTTTTGACTTTGAATGCGATTACTTTTAAACGTCTGCTTTTGACTTTGTACGCGATTATTTTTAAACGTCTGCTTTTGACTTTGTGTGCGATTACTTTTAGTGAGCTGCTTTCGACTTTGAATGCGATTACTTTTAAACGTCTACTTTCGACTTTGAATGCGATTACTTTTAAACGTCTGCTTTTGACTTTGTATGCGATTATTTTTAAACGTCTGCTTTTGACTTTGTATGCGATTACATTTAGTGAGCTGCTTTTGACTTTGAATGCGATTACTTTTAAACGTCTACTTTCGACTTTGAATGCGATTACTTTTAAACGTCTGCTTTTAACTTTGTATGCGATTACTTTTAAACGTCTGCTTTTGACTTTGAATGTGATGGAAGGTTTTAATAAGCAAATATGCGAGCTATTTACAAAAGGCTCTCATCATCGAAATTTATCAATAGTGATAGTAACTCAAAATATTTTTCATAAAGCTTCACATTCTAGAGATATATCATTAAATGCCAAATACATTGTAATGTTTAAAAATCCTCGTGATCAACTTCAGTTTCAACATTTAGCCAGACAAATATACCCTCAAGATTCAAAAGATTTGTTGAGAATATATAAAGAGGTAACTGAAAAACCTCATGGTTATTTATTAATCGACCTTACTCAGAATATAAACGATTGTCTTAGATTCCGATCGGAAATTTTTAATAAAGATTTTTGTTGTTGTTTTTGCATTATAAATGAAAATGACGAAAAACTTCAAGTTGAAAAGATTGGCGGACAACAAGCATTTATTATACGTGCTACAGAAAGCTAAACCTAAATTTAGAAAGGCTATTTTACAAAATGCAAATACTGACGCAATTAAAGCTTTAATAGAAATAGTATACAATACATTAAATGGAAATAATAAAATTAATGAAAAAGATAAAAAATATTTCGGAAAGTATAAAAAGGAAATGCGATGCTTATCATGTCCAAAGCGAAGTTTAACTTCTAAAAGAAAACTTCTAATTCAAAAAGGCGGATTTTTACCAACTCTTTTAGCAACAATTTTTTCGGGAATAATCGGTAAAATTATCGAAAATGCATAGTAATAAAATGACTAAAATGCTGCTAATATTTCCTAATGCTTATAATCGTATAAAGACTTGCTTACAAGAAAATCCTGAAGCTGAAATCATTTCTAAAAAATTATTGCCCATTATTTATGATAATGAAAAAAGCGATCAACAAAAATGGATGGAGCTACGTCAAAATCTTTTGAAATTATCTACTTTGAGAAGAAGGGGTGAAGCGAATAAAGATATGAACCATGAAACTAAAAATTGGAAAGACAACTCTTCTCAAACTAAGTTTATATTTAAAAATGATTTTTCATCGCAAACTGTTCCAGAAAAACAGGAAATGTTAAATGAAAGTATGAAGGAAACATATTTTGAAGATGAAAATTTTTCAGATAATCATGAACGTTTCAAAACTCCCAAGTCACCGAGAAAACGAAATAGGAATGTTTTAGATGATACTATGGAGCCTAAAAAAAAGAACGAAAGCATGATGATATGAAAATTATAGAAAAAGATGGGTCAGTTTATACTATTCTATGTGACGATAATAAAAAAATTGATGATGCAGAATTACGTGAAATGATTAAAAAAGCAGAACATGAAAATAAAGCTGAGGAAACTAGGGAAACGCGTATAACTCGTTCTCGTTCTAAATCTAAAAAACAAACGGGAAATAATATTTTATCATGGTGTAAGATTAAATAATTTTATATGTAGACATGTATATATGAAAAAATAAATGTTGTAAATAATAAAAAAAAACGAATTTACTTTGCTTTATTTTATAATTATATTACCACTTGTATACATCATGTCGGACACGGATTTTTTTGTTACAGTTTTTAGTAATAACTCTCTCAATATTTACTCGAATAATGTACAATCTAATTTTACAAATTCTCTGCAAAAATGTTTGAAGCTTACAGGCGATTGGGTTGTTGGCATTTCGGAATTTTTTTTAAATGAGCTCAATATGGATTCAAATTTTTCCAGAAAAACAATTATCGCGTCTGATCCGGCAAGTGTCTCACCTTCTAAACATTTCTTTATGAACACGCAAGCGCGATCGCAAAATGAAGATAGTAAAAATAAGGAAATAAACAAAGAAACTGAAGGCCTCATTATAAATAATTTTCAGATACTTGAAATGATATTTCCTCTCATAGGATCAATTGAAAGCTTAATAAATCATTTAAAAATAAAAAAAGAAAAACATAATGTGGTTGGTCATATTTTCGTTTATATCGATATTATAAAACCTAGATTATTTGGCAGTCAATTTATAAGATGTTTACGAGTCCTGCGAGTCAATGGGTCGCAACAGCATATTAAATTTGATAGAATCGAGTACTCACCAATAGAAATTTCTTCTATTCCAAGTATTTCATTATTGATAGCAGATGACTTGGGTAGAAAAGTCGATTTCAAAGCTAGTTCGACGCCAATATTTTGCACATTACATTTTAAGAAATTAGGAACTATATAAATAAAATGCCTGCTTAAAATTTCTTCATTCTGTACTCAACCATGGAAAAAGTATACACAAATTATTATATGAGCCAAATTGGTGGTGGCACGCATGACATAAGAGATGTGTACGCTATCCCGAGAGTTATCCAGTCGGGTAGAGGGAGTGTCGGAGCTTTTTTCTCGGGAATTTTTAAATATTTGAAAACATTGTGGCAATCGGGGATCTCAGCATTAAAAAATCAAGCAATTAAATCGGGAAAGGCTGTTTTAGAAGATATTGGTAGTAGACCCATAACTGAAATTTTAAAACATCAAAGTGTTGCAGCTGTAAATGAGCTGAAAGAAAAAGGTATAAGAAAGCTAAAAAATATGGCTCAGTCGGGGTCTCGATTACGTATAAAAAAGAAAACTTTGAAAGCTAAAACCCAGTCTTTGACTAGCAGCAAAGGAAGACATATATCAAAATTTAAAAAATTTCTAAAAAATCGTAATAAATCAGACATATTTACAAAATAAAAATAGATAAATATGGCAGCACATGTAGAATGCATGAAAAGCGAATTGGACCTATTTTCGCCATTACCTATTCAATCCAGTGTTTTACGTTGTGAAGAAGTTCCTTTTAGCCCCATTGCATCTTTAGATAATACCAGTTCTATCGAATTTGTATCTTTGGGAAATGGCGAAACTTATAGAGATATTTCAAATATACATTTAAGAATGGTTCTACAAATTAAAGGGGGAAATGAATCGAAATCGTCTGATCCAAAATCGATTACCTCAAAAGTCGGCGTTGTGAATAATATTTTGCATTCGCTTATTCGAAATTGCATCGTATCTTTAAATAATATGCCAGTATCACAATCGGATAATAATTACCATTACAGAGCATATATAGAAACACTTTTAAATTATGGATCTGATGCATCACAAACTCATCTCGAGTCTTCTGGATGGTTTTTAGATACGGGATAAGTTAATTCTATTATAGATAAGGATAATCCTGGATTAGATAAAAGAAGAGAATTATTTAAAGAAGGCAATAAAGTCGAGCTTATGGACAAAATTCATGCGGATATATTTAATCAGCCAAAATATCTATTAAATAATGTCGATTTGAAAGTTACTTTAAATCTAGAAAAACCTCATTTTTGCTTAATGGAGACTGCGACTGGTGAATCATCAATAAAAATTCTTGAAGCAACTTTATACATAAATCATATAACACTGAATACCGATATTTTACTAGCGCATCACAAAGTTTTGCAAACTAGAAATGCGATTTATCCGTACAAGCGAGTCGAAGTAAAATCTTTTACTTTACATCCCGGAAGTCATTCATTAGCGCTTGATAATGTAGTTATTGGTCAGTTGCCTAATTTATTAATATTTTGCATGGTTTCTAATAAACCTTATTCTGGTGAAAGAGCAGAAAATCCATTTAATTTTCAACATTACAAGTTGCAACGGTTTAACTTGGCTGTTAATGGAGTTCACATACCTTCTCAGCCTCTGGAATTTGATTATAGTAATAGTAAAAATATTATTAGTACTAGAGGCTATCACACAATATTCAGAGGTACTGGAATTCATTATGATGATAGAAGCCATCAAATTAGCAAAAAGTTGTTTGATAATGGTCATTTTTTGCTTGCATTTGATCTTACTTCAGACCATTCAAACAATTCACACTGCTCGAGTTTATTAAATCAGGGCACTGTGAAAATAGAAGGACGTTTCCATAGCGCTTTGCAAGAGGCCGTAACATGTCTTGTATATTGTGAATATGATGCAATTCTCGAAATAGATCAAAATAGGAACATTCATCAAAGGTTATAAAGAACTGTTTTCTTCACACATCAATCAATATGATGGATACTTTAGAACTCACCCGTGCTCTTCTAAAAAACCGATGCACCAAAAAATATTTTCAAGGAGTTTTTCCAGCTGATCAATTACCACTTAAAATAAGAAAAAAACCGGCTTTAATAATTGCAAATACAGATCCGGCATCAAAACCTGGTATATATTGGGTCGCTTTTTATTTTAATTCAAAAGGAACAGCGGAATATTTCGATTCATTAGGAGAGATGCCATCAAATTATCAATTTTTAGAATTTTTGAAAAACAACAGTAAAACATTTTCAGGAAGCTCAAAAAGATTGCAGGGGTTTTTTTCAACAACGTGCGGAAATTATTGTGCTGTATATTTATGCTATAAAGCAAAACAAAAAAAACTTAAAGAGTTTTTAAATGAATTTTCCAGTAATTTAGAAAAAAATGATAAGAAGATTTTGCAATTATATAAAAAATTATTTAAATAAAGAGTTTTTAAATGAATTTTCCAGTAATTTAGAAAAAAATGATAAGAAGATTTTGCAATTATATAAAAAATTATTTAAATATAATCAGAATGGAGGAAGAAAATTTATTATATCAAATCAAATATGTAAACCTTGTAAATAAAAAAACTTTATTGCAAAAATAATAAGACCATGTTTTTTTTTTTGTATAATAATAATTTTTATTTTCTAGCTTTTTTATTTTACAATTTATTTTCATTCATTACTTATTCGGCTTTTTCAATAAAGTCAAAAATAGCCATATTTTTTTTGTCTGGAATTCTACCTCTAAAAATCATATTATATTTATGAGCGTTTAATGATTCGAGTTCTACGTCACTTTTTGCAATTATCATCATTCGGTCTGGTAAAAAAATCCACATATGCTGTCCAGTTTCTTGATCTTCTAAATTAACTATTAACTTTACGCCAATCTTGGTCTCCTTAAAAGCGAAGTCAACCACTGCATATTCTTTGCCTACAATTAGTTCATCTACTAACGACATGTTCAAACATGATTTTTATTCTAGCAATTATCTTTGTAATATGATATTATTTTTCCTATATTAATAATTTTTAAGAAAATTAATCGAAATTGCGTAATTGACAGAATTTATTAGCTGGTTATATGCTAAATTTTAAGCGTGAGAAAAAACAATATTAATGCATGTGCATCCGGATTAATTCATTGACCCTTAAAATTCTCAAAACTTTTGGAAAAGTAAATCAATTTAGATCATATTACATTATTATTCTTGACCGGAAGTAGAAAAAAAAATTGCAATTATAATTAAGTATAAATATTTTTAATTAAATTTAAGCGGTGTCGAATTTCATTAAGGTGAAAATTACTTAATAATTAATAAGCAAAAATTCTTAAAATGCTCATTATTTTGTATGCAGTATAGAATTTATTTTAAGAATTTTTGCACATTTTATTTGCATATTTCCTTTGTCCCAGAACGTATATAAATACACTACTAATATTTTCCTTAAAATTCAACCGATAAATTTAAATGTTTTTCATTTTAGCTGACTTTTGCCGGAAAAAGTGGAAAAATATACGAGATACATATAGAAAAATAAAACGATATAAAAATTTGCCATCCGGAGCAGGATCATCCCTCCACTCACAAAAGAAATGGAAATATTATGAGATGCTAGTATTTCTAGATGATTTTGATTACTATAGAAAGTAATATTTATTTTGTTTATTAAAAACAAGTATTATTTTATTAAACATAAATAAATTAATATATAATATTTTACAGAGGATTAGAGAGCACTTTTAATAATTTAAATGAAGAGGAAGGACCATCAAACAATACAACAAATCCAACTGCTGTATATGATTCTAGTGAATTTTATGAATTTCCAGTTTCTCCTGAAGATGCATCAACATTCGTTGGTAAATGAATAAACAATTTATATTTATTACTCGATGTCTTATTTTTGTACCTATCTTTTTAGAATCAGATGATATAAGGAATATTTTGAATTCAAGTGTAAGTAATGCAAGTAATTCAAATAATTCAAAAAAAAAAGAATGACTTGTCCAATTTTTTGGAAGGCGCTACAGCTGCAATTGATAAAATAGGAAATTCTCAAAGAATACATGAAAATTCTTTTTTGGTTACCCACTTTATTTCGCTGGCACAAAAAATAGAACAATCAAGTATACCAGAAATATCAAAATTAATTATTGAGCAAGAAGTTTCTCAATTGGTATTACAAAGAATCATAGCAGAAATGAGCGAATAAATGATTGATAATTAAATTAAATTCCGGCTAACATAAAAAAATCTATATTTAATTAAATGTTTTTGTAAAATTTTTATAAACTATGTACAATAAAAAACTTGAATTTTGTTAATTATTTTTTTAGTATTACCAAAATATGAATTAGTATTTCATTTTCCGCTGTGTAATTATGTATCCTTTTTAAAATTGTAATCCTTATCAATTTGTTATCAGTTGGCGGGAATCATTTAATTTTTTTTTGTGTAGCACAATAATTAAATTTTATATGGGTTTATTAAATAGTGATTGGAGAAAATTTGTCTCTCAAATCAAATGCTGATCTTGAAGAGCGATTATTGAGTTGGTAAAGATGAATGTGAGTTGTTTGATGAAAAATTGGGATTGGATATAAAAGCTTGAACACCTTGCGCCTGTTGTGATTCCAATATCACAAATCTAGTGGCTATATCGAGGAGTCCGTTTTTAACTTTTCCAATTCAGCTGCAGTAAGAAGGATACGATAACGTGGATCAACATAATGAAAGTTTTCAAAAAGATTTTCTTGCCGTTTTTTCATAGATTTTAAAATTGATTGCGCAATCTGTCCACCATCTTCTCGCAAACATTTACAAAGTTTATGCCATTCTTTCATAAAAATTCCTGGGGTTGCGTCTAGAGCTTGAAGATTTACAGTTGTTTGGTTTGGGTTTGCTAGAAGATCCCGCAGTTTCTTCACTTTTTCCCATTCAGCTGTTGTTAATTTTAATTCATTTGTGCCATCAGCAGCCACTTGTTCACAATAAGTTTTAAAATGTATGTATAAGACGATCTAACATCGCAAACGTTGAACCCCATCGCGTCACAGTATCTAAAGATTGGGTTAAACTTAAACCATGTAACTCAAGTAGAATACTTCTTATATTTGGAGTACGTAGTTTGACAACAACTTTTCGAACCTTTGCCAAAAATTTCTGGGCATGTTCTTGTTTTAAACCATCCCAGATTGATAGCTGAAGAGTGTGAATTCCGCACCTCATTAATTGGATCTTTGAATCACATTCATGCAGCCAAGATGGTAGAATAAGGCTCGGGTCGTCAACCCATTGTGCAGTAGCATTTGCATTCACTTCATTAGATTCTTCATTTGTGTCTATCATATCTAGCATCTTGCTTCACTAGTTGAAAGTGTTGCGTTATCTGTAAAATTTGTTACCGCACATGTCATAATTGCGGCATTATCCACGCAGATGTTCAACACTTGCTTTTCACTTATACTTGCTTTTTCACAAAAATTCCTTTTCACAAAACACTTGCTTTTCACAAAAATTTTCCAGAACAGCTTTAACCCTTTCGAGACTGATGGGACATATATGTCCCGCTGATCACGTGATCTATTGTTTCAGCTAAAGCTGAATCACGTGAAAAAATATCCGGCTTGAAAGGGTTAACTTGGCATTTTACGAATGAAGAAGTATGATATCCTTCCGTGTCAACTACACCCAATGTTTTTATAACAGCTTTATTATTTTGTTCATCGAAGTACTGAACATTCATAGCAAGAAAATTTCTGTTTCCACGGGTGGCCGTATCCATTTTCAAATAGCATAACTTATTCTTCAGATCTAGACGCATATTCTCAGATGTGCTCAAAACCAGGTGGCGTACTGCATCATGTCCTGTAGAAACTCCAACCTGTCGACCAATTTCACCTGCAATTTTTTGAAATCCTCTTTCCTTTAGTCTAAAAGTAGTAAGTGGTGTTGAACTCAAACAAACCATTTCCATATTTCCTTCACGAAAAGTAATGGCATCCATAGTAATTGTAATTTTCGAGCTTTTAAAATATGTATTAAGTTTCGTTTGCTCTATTTTTTGTTTTTTATTTGATGAGGCGCTTAAAGAATCTAAAATGGATGATGTTCTTTTAGCTGAGTTAGCTTTAAGTAATTCATCTTCCTGATCTTTCTTTTTGACAAAATTAGCGTATATTTCTGGATGAGCACGCTTTACATGTCTCCATAAATTAAAATTTTTCACAACTTTTGATGCAGCAGTATTGTAGCTGCATTGTTTTAGTTCACCATTTACCGTTTTTTAATATTGCATGCTGCGGATTTCTTTTTGATTTTTCTGAAACTTTGATCAGTACAATCTTCCAATATAAACGTGAATACATCATTCGGATCACTTTCCTTCAATCGGCTATCAATAATTTGCGGAAAAGGTTGATTTAATTATTTAAATGATGCCATCATAATTTTGGGGTACCCTTAAGTAGTAAGACCTAAGAGAGAGCTAGATCACACCCCTGAAGCCCATCTACCCGGGCTGCGTAATTGGTGGCGCCATCTGTGGGAATTTGTGTGTGGTGGTTTGAAAGCGCCTGAATGTATGCATAAATATATAATTTTTTTTGAAGCTCGGCTGTAATGCCTGAAGCCCGGCTGTAATGTCTGAAGCCCGGCTATAATGCCTGAAGCCCGGCTGTGATGCTTGAAGCCCGGCTGTATGCTTGAAGCCCGGCTGTAATGTCTGAAGCCTGGCTGTAATTGGTGGCGCCATCTGTGAGAAGAAACCCGGCTGTAATTGGTAGGAATTGTTGTGTGGTGTGTTGAAAGCGCCTGAATTTATGTATAAATATATAATTTATGCATATGCCCGAAGCCCGGCTGTAATTGGTGGCGCAATCCGTAAGAAGAAGCGCGGCTGTAATTGGTGGGAATTGTTGTGTGGTGTTTTGAAAGCGCCTGAATTTATGTATAAATATATAATTTATGCATATGCCCGAAGCCCGGCTGTAATTGGTGGCGCAATCCGTAAGAAGAAGCGCGGCTGTAATTGGTGGGAATTGTTGTGTGGTGTTTTGAAAGCATCTGAATATATGCATTGTGCTAAGACTATACTAATTTATAGTTGGTTTACAAGTAAAATTCTCTTAGTACATTTTCCATGTTTTAAGTTTTATACTAAATCAAGTCATAATAATACCAACTTTATCCTCGCAAAACATTATAAGCCGCAACATGATATTACTTGTTAAAATTTGTAGTTTTTATATTGGTAGTTCAGAAGCAGAAATCTCTAAGTCAAAAAACATAAATCATTAACTGAAAAAAATATTTAAGAAGTTTTTGTGTCTGAAAATTTTCAAATTGTATTTCATATCAATTTCCTCATAAAAATAAATTTGAAAATTGTATTATCAATGAATTTCGTCAACATAAATTGCTAAATTGTAAAATAATAATTTTCTTGAATGAAAAAAATATTTTTTAATTATACATATTTTATTTATACATTTATATATATTTTCACATAATTTTAAATAAAAGCAATATTTTTTATTAATTTATATGTAGATATATATATATATATATATATATATATATTATATATTTATATATGTATATATATATATTAGTTAGTATCATCATCATCATCATCATCAGCAGCATCATCATCGTCCTCATCGACAATTGATTTATCTGAGTGGTATTCCTCGTTGTTATAAAGGTTTACAAACTCTAATATAGTTGTCCTGTTTCTAGGTCCCATACTTTTCAATCCGCAGGTTCCATTTTTTATGTTATCAATTTCGCGTGTTGGCATACCACTATACCTGAGTGGCATAAAAATTTGAAATTTAGGAAATCTTACGATTATTCTGGTACCGAATTTGGTATTTATTTTTTTGATATCTAATATTTTATATATTTTGTTTAATACCATATCCGATGGCTTTTTTGTAATAATTTCTTTATATTTATATGATTTGTTTAAAGAATTTATGAAGTTTTCAGCCATTATGTTGTATTATGTTATATTATATATTTTACTATTACACTGTTGAATGTTCACTTGAAATTGATAAATATAATTGAAAAACTTCTTCTTTTATACACCCAGGACATGAAAATTTAGCAATTTGTAAATTTTGTGAAGTTTAATAAAATATTACAATTTTTTGTTGTAATATAAACAAAAACATATTTTCTAAGCCTTCATCCTGAATTATTGATTATAATACAACCTTGTGCAAAGTCACAAAAAAAAAAAAAAAAAAAATGTTTATTTAAACAAAATAAACTAATAAGGTTTTACTTCTACTTTTATACACCCATCAGGATATGAAAAATGAATACTTTTATTTTGTTGAGTCTAATAAAATAATACAATTTTTTGTTCTAATATAAACAAAACCATATTTTATTAGCTTGCATCCTGAACTAGTGATTATAATTTAACCTTGTGCATGTGCATAGCCAGCGAATATATTTTATTATAAGTTCTTTACCGAGGACATAAAAAATATTTTTATTTTGTTGTCTAATAAAATATTATGATTTTTTGTTTTATTCTCAGCTGTAGAAAGGGTATTATGTAGATAAAGATATTTTCATCATATAACTGATTGAGTAAATAATTATAAAATAATGTGTGAAAAATAAAAGATAATATTGAAATTTGTATTATTTTTTTATTTACTAATGTTTTTAAAGATTAAATAAATACATTTTATATGTTTAAATTTAATGTGGTATTTTATAATGACCCCAGGGTATGGTATCATGTGAATTATTTAAAAGTTTTCTTTTGTCATCATATGGACTTAAACAAATTTTGTTTTGTTTTAATGAATAGACTAAATGATTTCTTGATGTTATAGTATTTTGGGTGCAAGTTAAAGTTTTTTGTAAAAGCAAGCAATCTAGGTAGTCATCAAATGTAATTTTATTTTTAATAATAGTAGTCTTAACTCCTTTAGCTTTTTTGAATGCATCAATGTCATTAACTCTAATGGAATACATCTTTGATCTCAATCCAACGAATTCAGTCATTATTTGACCATTATTTTCATCTTTCATTAGACCTGGCTTCTTTTTGTTAACTAAATCTAATCCATATTTATTATTTTCAGGATAATCACTTGTATCGAATTTATGAATATCTGTTTTCATAATATTATAAATATCAGAACATTTTATTTCATAAATTAATGAGTCTGTATCAGTATACATCATTTTACATGCTAATCCAAACTTATTCTGCATGTAGTTATAATGAAAATCATAAACACATGTTTTAGATATGTCTAATATACTAAAGCCAATATAAATAGGTTTATTCATATAGACTTCAGTCTTTTTTAACTCTACAGCTACTAAATTTTCATCAAAAATTCTGGAACTATGAAAAGTAGGTTTTGCTATTAATGCGTTTGCTCCATATCGTCCATTCCAATGGTTTACCAGTTTAATTGTTCTATAGTTACGAACATTCTCCATAGTTTTACCAAATATTGCATTTATCATTAATTTATACAAATTTTTTTCAAAATCATTTATAGATTTTTTGCGCATTTCAGTATTGAGATCAATATAACTTTTTAGCCAGGGACTTTGTTTAAATTTTAAAATGCTATGTATTTTTACTAATACAAGTCCATTTTCTAAAGCCTGCTGTAAATTTCTATAATGAATTACATAGTTTTTTTTAGCATTCAAAGTTGTTAATAATTTTTCTGTTTTACTATTGGGAGCAATTAAATGTTCTGCGCAAAAAGGTAAATCACTATGATTATCATGAATTTCTTGAGGATAATCAAGATCTACTTCTAGAATATATCCAACAGAAGAAACATCATTAATTTGAGCAACATCAAAGCCAGTGATTTCAGTATCATTTAACCACTTGAAATCACTAATTGGTAAATATTGTGACATAGCCCAACCATATAAATTGTTAACATCATAATACATTAAATAAATATTTTCAGCCTCAGAATCATATGTAGACATATACTTATTATTGGCTTTACTATATCTGTTAAATAATTAATATTAAAAAAAATAATAATTTTGAAATAATATAATAATACCTATTAGAACATTGGCTTAAGCCACCTCGAATTCCTCTTTCAATAAATAAGAGCATATCGATGTCAGTAAGAAGATTTAATTTAACTCCAGAGTATTTTAACATACAATCCCAGGTAAATCCTGGTAGTGTATAATAATTAGCCGGATCTAATCCGTATGTTGTAATACAATTATTGCGAAAATATTCAAACACATCCGCTAGTAACAAAATATCTGTTTTCATATAAATATCTGAATATTCACCCAAATTTTTAATTTTAAAAGTTTTCCAAACTTTTTGAGCGTGATTGTAATCGTTATCTGATATATTACAATCATTTAACTTATTATAAAAATCGGTCTTGCTTGGTAAATTAGTTACATCTAATTTCTCTGAAGCATCAATAAAATCATATGGAAAAAAACCTTTTGTTGTTATTAAATTAAACTCTTCATCGTTTAGATTTAACCATTCTTTTCGTGTTATTAATTTCTCATTTAATGGTAAATATTTGGCTAGTTTATCCAGTGAAGCTGACATAAATCTAAATGAATCAATAAATTTGAATCGCAAGTCGGTACCAAAAACACTCTTTACAAATGATATATATTTTTCCTTATTTGTTGGTATAAGAGATATTTTTCCATAAAATTCTAATGCAATATCTTTTATTATGAAGTGTGAATCGTAACCAGATAAGTTATGAAAAACTACTGGTATATCTCTTGAAAGCCGATATTGCTGATTACATACTGAATGGGCTGCACCTCTATATTTACCAGTTAAATGACAATGATCCTTAACGCGAACATCACTTTCATCAAAATGCTTTTCACATATATGACATTTATCATCTGTTTGAAATGATAATATCTCACTAGCTGTTAAAGTCTTTAGAGGAATAATATTTTGATAAATTTCTTCAATTGCTTCTGCAATTTCACTTAATTGATTAGCAAACCATTTTCCAGGTTTATCCCCCCTATATGATTTATAATAAGATTTGGTATCATCATAAGAGCATTTCAAATAATATCCAATGCTGTATACTATATGTTTTTGATAGAACTGAGAATGTTCAGTTTTTATTATAGATACAGGTTCTAGAATTGATTCCAAATCTGAATAGATCACATAAGGTATCTTTTCTTTATTCTTATAGTTTGTGAAAGATATTTCTGTTTTGGTAGGTATTTTTATGCAACAATTATTTTGCTTCTCACAATTAACAGCATGATTATTCAATTTCTCTTGAGATAGAAAGTAATGCAAACAGCGATCACATAAAAATACTCTACCATTTCTTTTCGAAATTTGATTTGAAATTAATTTTGATAAATTCTTTATCCAACAGTAATGATATTTCATAAGTGGAATTTGCTCATAATCATTACCATCATAATCATCATCATCATCATCGTCATCATCATAATCATTTTCAATATTATAATATTCTTGAACTAATAATAAATTTATATGTCTATTATTTACTTTTGATTTTGTTAATCTGAGTGGTACTACTTTAAAACGATTTTCTGCAACTTTTTTCAATATGAATACATTAACAGATATATTATTTAGATCTTCAATTCGCGTAATTTGATTTATATTAACTGGAAACTTTATTCCAGTGAAATTTAATACTGTTGAATAATGTGGATAGGAACTAGTTCTACAACTATTAATTGTTGCTGGATATAAAGCTGATGTAATTGCCCAAGCAAAGCACCTATTATCATTATTTTTAATATTTATGCATGCTTTTTTCCGTTGAATTGTGTTAGGGATTTTAATATATGTTGATCCAATCAGTCTGTTGCAATCATTCATATTTATAGCTAAGTAAATAATTGAGGAAAGAGTCCATCCACTATCTCTTTCTTGAAATTCATCAAGTTCTTTCAAAATACTTTCTAAAATATTTTTCTTAAACCAATCCTCATAATCGTCAAAGAGTTCAATTTTTTTATTTGATGTAGACAAAAATTTATCTTCAGTTATTACCTCATCACCCGATTTAATTAAAAACTCACAACATAATGTTGCGTTAATTTTTAAACATAATTGATCTGATTCTTTAATACATGTTTTAACATTATTTTCAAATGCTTTGCAAGCATCAATTAAAAATTCTCTAGGATTTTTGTGACCAAAATTAACTATTATAGCTGTTTTTATTCGGTTTTCAAAAGCACTTTCAACATATTCCCATTTTACTTTTACAACATCATTAGCAACAACACTACCTGCACCCGTTACACTAAATAACTGTTTTTCTAATATACATTTAATACTTTTCAATCGTTCAATTTGATATTCAAAATGTTTTTTAGTACCATTATAGTTTGTTTGTCTTATTGATTCACTTATTTCTTTTATATAATTATCAATTTCAATCATTTTGTCTATAGATTCTTCAATAGGTAAATTATATAAATTTATACTAGAAATAAATTTTTTGAATACATCATCATTTTTTTTTTTTTTTTTTATAATAGACTGTTCTTCATCCCCAACATCACTAACAAATTTATTTTTATTAAACATTATTCACTCAAAGCGTATTTTTGTAAACTAATTCTTTTACTAAAGAATATCCTATATTTATACACAAAATTAACCAAAGTAAAATTATGAGATCAATATCTTCAATTTTTTTTATTTTTTTTAATCCCAGAAAATTTTGATTTAGTATGGAAACTTAATTTTTAAAAAAACAGTAAAACAAGTGTTTATTTATGATAAGACTTAAAAATTATTAACAACAAAAACTGAAAAATAAATAAAATTATTAAATTAATTCATATCCCATGAAATCGCTAGAAATTTTTAATAAAAATACATATGTGTAAATTGAAAATATTTTTTTATTAGTCACAATATTTTACTTAAAAGTATTATCAATATATTCCAAAAAATTTTTGTATAGATGAACATTTTGTAAAGCACAACATCCTCCGCCTTCTTTGTGTTGAAGACATGATGATATGTTAGTAGAATACTGATTCATTAAAACTTTTAGATTGGGACAACCATAATCTTCTAAATCGTGTATACAATAGGTATCCATATATCCAACTAAATCATTAATCCAAGAGATTTTTTGAGCGCCTTTAAGATATATATTCTTGTTTGATAAATTGGTTTCCATATATTTAATTACATCAATCAATTTGCTTGTACCAGTATTCCAATGTATTCCGTGATGATTGTGATATAGCCAAGAATTTTGAATTTGTTGATCAAGAGATAGTTTATGAAATGCAAACGGTTTTTCAATAATATAATGTTTGCATTCAAATGGTGTTTCATTGCTTAGTATAGCAATTTCCTTTAAAATGAATTTTTTATGTTTACCAATGAAACCTTGTAAATCAACTATTACACTCATTAGGTTAATTTTTTAACTTCACTAGTCAGTGGATTGTATTCAACTATTCTATCATGAATTAATAAGCAATAAGCTGTTGTTTTATTGGGAATATTTACAGAAGTTTTAAGCTCGATTCTTACATCCACAGGCCCTGTTTTAATCAATTCGATTTGATGTGAACAATCTATCACAATAATTGATCCAAGTGCAAGAAATTCTTGATTACTAAGTAATGGTTGACTAACTTTATTATAATAAGATTGTTGAAATTTAGCATACATATCATACAGGATTGCATATTGACCTTTGTTAAAATCTATATTTAAATTATCATATGGAAAAACTTCAGAATTCAAAAACACCTTGAAATCGGTAATGTTGCAATGATCAAAATAGCTATTATCTTTACTCAAATGATTTTGTTTATCTGTTTGCAATGCGAAAATAACATAACGTGGTTTTTCGATTTGACTTGTAGTTTTCACAGTCCATACATGACTTGTGGTCTGAGGTAAAATTGGGTATTCATACATATCCCAACTACGAAAGCTCATTTTTATTGGTATACCTCTGTCAATAAACTTCAATAATGATAACTTTGAACTGTCTGATACAAGTATGTGTGGGACCTTCCATTGCACTTTGAATATTTCAAGTTTGACTTTTTCATCTGCTTCTGTGCTTATAATTGCATTATTATCATCTCTAGCTCTGGTAATAATAAGTTCATGTTTAGCATTAACCAATATCTTTTTATAATCTTCAGCAAATCCTAATAAAAGTTTTAATGGCACACAAAAGTTAAAATGTTGTTTATGTAACAAGTTACTGCTTGCAGTATTCCATCCAGAATTGAATGCCATTTTACTTTCATCTGCATTAAAGGAAATATAGTTTTTCAATGTTGATGTGCATCCAAGTTTTCGAGTTCTATCAATTTCAACACCATTTATTTCATAACGAATCTCATCAAAGAGATATGCTGCTACGTTATTAACTAAGTGAGCAGTTTTCGAAACCACACCGGCTCCATTTAAAAGTGTTCCTTCAATATACAAGAAACTTTCGCTTGGTAAAATATTCAGATTTTGATGTTGAATTAATATTTGAATGACATCATTGTTTTTAAAAGATTGTTGAAATGGTGAATAAGTATGATATTCAATTTTTGAAATACTTTCATCATAGTTAATGTTTTGAGAAATATCTAATATTTCATTCATTTTTTTAAATTTAATCCAATAGACTTTAAGAAATTCTTATTAGCTGGTGTCAAGATTTTTTTAAGCTGTCCACCTTTTTTAGGTCTTAACCTGTTCACTACTTTTGATGAATTGATGTTTATTTCACTTTTTTTCGGATATTTATTGATATTATATAGAAGCATCTCAAGGTTTTAAATGCAGTCGAATAGTTATTGTTTCGTCTCTAAAATTTATCAGGTTATTGTCTTGGTCAACAAGCCTTAGTGTGATTGAACTTATTCGATTGGTATTCACTGGTAAATAGATTACATTTCTAGGAATTTCATTTATTTTATAGCCTGGACTAACTTCTGGACAAAATTCGTGTAATGTATGTACTTGCTTATTATTCATATATGACCCATGTATGATATTGCACTGAACATGTATAGTGTTAACATTTGATATATTTACAGGTAAATCTGATGAATGCCATTCATTAGAGGTCAATTTTCGTTTACTGAAACCAAGTAGCTTTCCCACCGAACTTGAAGTATCAAAATAAATATCCTTAGTACACAATATTTCACATTTCATCGTATTATTGTTGGCAATCAGTTGAATATCTTCTGCCCCATCATATAATAAATCAAGAGCATTTTGTAAATATGAAGCTATATCATCAATTTCATATGAGCCTATAGGTATTGCAATTATATTGTCATCTATTTGTAAAATATTGTTATGAATATCAATATTGGGTATGGAATTATAAGCAACTAATTCAACAAGTCCGCAAACATAGTCATCATTTAATTCTAAAGGTGGAAAATAATCTGTAGTTAATACAGATTTATTACCCGTAAATGTCAATGTGAATGACATTATTAACAAAGAAACAATGAGCTTATTTATTTTAAACATTTCTTTTTATTCATTTTCAAAAACTTAAATAATTATTATTATAACAACTGATTTAAGAAAGCTAGACATAAATGACCACATATTATTGTATTATAATTTTGATATGAGTTGTAGTTATACTGCAAATTATAACCTAAATATTTAATTATTTCAATAGGTGGTTGCAAGTTTCCAAAGCTATCAAAATATGTTACAACATTTTTATTTTTATTGTATGCTACCCAATGAGTACCAGAACCCGATGAATTATCCAAATTAACAATACCACTCTCTTTATTTAGGGCTTTTACGGGTAAACTATTTCGCATAAATACCCCTCGAAAATGTGGTATAAATTTTGCATACTTATGTAAATCAATTTCACTTAATGGCCTCCTGGGTAGAATTTCTATTAGTTTTTTGGCTGTGGATTTAAATACAACCCTAAACCTGTTTTATAAGGTTTGAGATATAAGCCTTTACCCATAGAAATACTTTCCATTGTTTGATTATGACGTTTATTCTCAATTAATTCTTGTTTTGCATTCTTGACATCGTTTATTGCTTTAACTATACCAGTAACACCACCAGACAATGCTCCAACAGCTGATAATCCTGCAAAAAGAGGTACTAGAAATGGTATGACTCCACCAGTTTTAGGTACTGAAATAATTCTAGGTGATACAGCTTTTTTGCGTTTAATCACATTTTTCGCTACATGAAGTGCCAATTTTATAGCATCATCATTGTTACTGGGTTTTTGTAATTTTATAACATCTTTAGCATCTTTTACGGCTTTTTGAAATAACTTTACGGTTGTTTTAATTTTTTTATTAAATTTCCTATGTCTTTTTATGCCCATTCCTAATTTAATTTTAGCTTTCATAGCGTTTGTTACTAATAAAGCGTTCGCTCGTTCTAAGAAATTAGAATCTTTAGCAATTACACGTTTCCAAGCTTTTTCTGCTAAAACTTTGTCAGCAATGTGTCGATCTTCAGTATTTTTAAATTTCGTATATTCTATATCGTGCTCTTTACAAGCTGTATCTAATGGGTTTATTCCAGGATCACCTCTGTCTAATCTTTTTTGTAATTTCGTACCAGGTCCACAATATTGATAACCGCCTGGTAAATGTAATTCAACTGGCAACTTATTTATAATTTTATTCAGAATACCTTCTCCTTTAAAAGCTTTCTCATGACTGTCATAAATTTTATTATAATCAATCATTATGAAGCAATCAATTTATTATGACTGATAAATTTTTCGTTTTATCATTGCAATATATAAATTTAAGAGTGTTGAAAATTTACCAGTAGTCAAGATGAAATTCATCAAACAACACTTTACTTTACCCGTAAATAATTTAGATATCAAAATCAAAGGAAACGGCTGTAAACAAAAAAAGCATGGCGAATTACTACCAAATAGTATACGATGTTTAATAGTGGGTCCATCTAATTGTGGAAAAACAAATGTTATATTAAGCTTATTAGAACAACCCAATGGATTAAAGTTTGAAAATATTTACGTATATTCTAAATCTCTACACCAACCAAAATATGAGTTCCTTAATCAAGTTATGACAACTATACCAGAACTGGGGTACTACACTTATTCTAACAATAGTGATATTATTCCACCTGAAGAAGCAAAATCACATTCTATATTTATTTTCGATGATGTAGCATGTGATAAACAGAATAATATTCGAAAGTATTTTTGTATGGGTCGTCACAATAATATTGATAGCTTTTACTTATGTCAATCTTATACACATATACCAAAACATCTCATTCGCGATAATGCAAACTTTTTAATAATTTTCAAGCAGGATGATATGAATCTAAGACATATTTATACAGATCATGTTAGCAATGATATGACATTCGCACAATTTCATGAAATGTGTCTTAACTGTTGGAATGAAAAATATGGTTTTTTAGTTATAGATAGGGATAGTGAAAAGCAAGATGGTGGTTATCGTAGAGGGTTTGATGAATTCTGTTATATAGATTAATAATAACAGATATAAACAGAACACTTCAATAGCTCAACCAATCAACAGGTCAACAGCTAAACAGCTTAATAGCTTAACCGGTCAACAGATTAACAACTCAATAGCTTAACAGATCAATAACTCAACCGATTAACAGCTTAACTAATTAATTAAATATAATACACATTTTCAAATATGAACGAGAAAATTATGAAAGATATTATTAAGACTAGTAAAGCGGTAAAAAATAAATATCGATCTTTAAAATCTGGTCAGATGGAAGCAGAACATGTCTTAGAAGAACATTTTAAACCAATTACATTACCACTCAAAAATGTTACAAAAGCATTAGAGCAAAAATCAATTTATCCTGAAATAAAACAAGAAAAATCATTTGGTGTAATTAAAAAAGAAAAGAAAACAAGATTTTATGATGATATTTCTAGTATAAGACAATCGAACAAAACTGATTCTGATGATGACAGTGTAGGTGAATCAAATACTTTATATCAAACATCTACCCCTAAAAAATTTTCATCAAAACTTTTATTAACCCCAACACCTATAAAACATATAATTGAGAAACCTATATCAAAATATTACAAAATATTTGAATCTACTTCTTCTATACCAACAAATTTTGATACAACTTTTGGTCCATATTTCGATCAAAGTTCTGCTGAATGGAAAATTGGTAATAAACAAATACAAGTAAAACAAAATGAAATAATTATTGATGAAAGTTCATATATTAGTTCAATTGGATTGCAAGAGTTAATATTTATGAAAAATCCAGATCCAACTAAATATACTGATGAAGATTTAAACATATATAAAAAAATATTAACAGAAACCAATGCACATAGGCGTGAATATGATTCAAATCAACAAATCCGAGGAAATAGAAGTAATAAATATAATTTAATAATTAAAAAATTATTTCCACATCAGTATAATACTCGAAAGCCATCATCATCATCAATAGCATCAGGCAAGGGCCTTATGATGAAAGTTTCTAAAAGAAAGCTTGATTATGTTTACTGGGACGATCCAAATGAGCTAGTTGATAGATTGCAGTTGTTAGTAGGTTCTCAAAAGGCTGGTCATAATAATCATAATAACGAAATTATTTGTATTTTGGAGGAGCTGAGAGAGGCTAATATTATACAATAAAAGGAAATATTTTAAAGAAATCACATCATTTGCAAATATGCCTATAGATAAGTTTGGTCGTACCGGTCATCCAGTCAGAAAACCTTTACGAGGACTAATGGGACCTATTGGACCAACAGGACCTATTGGACCGACAGGACCTATTGGACCGACAGGACCTATTGGATCAACAGGATCTATTGGTCCAACAGGACCTTATGGAATAGGATTTATTTTGGATGAGAAAAATGATTATAACATTCAAAATAAACGAATTGTTAATGTTCATCAACCTGTTCAGAAAAATGACGTTGCAACAAAAGGCTATACTGATGATATAATTGAGAAAAAGGTTAAGCTTGTATTGGATGTTTTACAAAAAGAACAAAAAGCTTTGTTGAAAAAATATGAAACATTTGAAACTTTTGTATTTAACCATATAAAAACAATATCAGATGCAAAAAAGGTTGATAAAACCAATGCAATTGTTACTAAACCTTTTAAAGTTAATACTGATCCAAAGTATGAGTGAACGCAAAATATATATATATATATATATAAATAAAAACTAATATTATAATAAACATTTTACATCGAAATGAGTAAGAAGGATGTTGTCGATGAATTACATAGACCAGCTCGAAAAAACTTTCTTAGACGACGTGTTATTATTAAAGGTTTTGATGATCTTTGGCAAGCTGATTTAGTTGAAATGGGTGCATATGCGAAATCTAATAAAAATCATCGATATCTTTTAACAGTAATTGATACATTTTCTAAATTTGGCTGGGCAATTCCAATTAAAAACAAAACCGGTAAAGAAGTAACTAAAGCAATGGATACAATTTTCAAAGTCGGAAGAAAACCAAAAAATCTTCAAACAGATGATGGAACCGAATTCTTTAATAAAATATTTCAAGATTTAATACAAAAATATCACATAAATCACTATTCTACATACAGTTTCTTAAAAGCATCAATAGTTGAACGTTTTAATAGAACTTTAAAGAATATGATGTGGAAAAACTTCAGTCTTAATGGGTCATATAAATGGATTCATATATTAAAACAATTAATTAATGAATATAATCATAAAAAACATCGCACAATAAAAATGCGACCATATGATGTTACAAAACAAAATTCTAAATATTTACTCTCAACTGTGTATTCACATATAAAACAATTTACCGACGGCAAATATAAAATTGGTGATAATGTGCGCATAAGTAAATACAAACATCTCTTTGAAAAAGGTTACACACCAAATTGGACAACAGAAATTTTTAAAATACGGAAAATTCAAAATACAAATCCTATAACATACTTACTTGAAGATTATCAAGGTCAACCTGTTCAAGGAGGATTCTATGAACTAGAACTAAATAAAGTAAAACATAATAATATGTATCTGATTGAGAAAATTTTAAAAACGAATAAAGATAAAGTATTTGTAAAATGGCTTGGTTTTTCAAGTCAACATAACTCATGGATAAATAAAACTGAAATTGTAAAATAAAAACAAAAAACAAGTCTTTTATTCAAATATTGTTTTTTATTGATTATAATAATAATAATAATAATATATGTTTAGAAATTTAAAAAAATGCCGCCTCACAAAGTAGGTTATCTTGTTGCCTGCCTCTTATGCGGCGGTAGAGATGATTGCAATAATTGTAATATATGTTACGTACTCCAACGTCGTTAAGTGCTGATGCTTCCTCCCAAGCAGTTATTGAGTAATAGAGGCATAGTTGATTATATAATACAATTTTTTCTTTATCAGTAGAATTTGGCCTTATATTCTCTTCATATGCCTGTTGTATGAAGTTACCTTGCTCCGTAAAGAAACGATCTTCCATTTGGTCATAAATTTCTAGTTCTTTTAGATGCCGCTCATGCATAAATACACGAACAGGTCCTCGTGTATTTTGTATTTCCATTTCTTGTTGTCGCCTTAAACGATTGCGACCTTTTTGTGACATAGTTATTCGGTCATCTTCATCTGGAAAATGTAGTTTTATGTTCTGCATTCTTTTTTTCTTTTTTACTTGTTGTTCTTTAAATATGAAACAATTAACTGATCAAGAAAATTTTTTTTGGTGTTTTATACAATATTTCTATTGATACCAAAAAAATTTCAATCAAAAATTACTCTTTTTTTTTTTTTTTACTATGCGAGTTATTTAAACAATAAATTTTATGTATAATATGGTTAAATAGACTATTATAAACAAAAATTTAATTAATAATCAATATTTTTTTAAAATTTAACTTGATTTATAATTCTTATCTAAACAATAAAATTATAATTATATGCAAAAAAAATCATAGCATGTTGGCTTTTAGTTTTTGTCTTAGTATATACAAAAAAAAAAAAAAAAAAAAAAATGTGCCCTTTAATAATAATAACAATAATACTCTATATGTCCACGCAAAAAAAAAAAAAAAAATCAAAACCATAACAAAAATTCTTTACAACAACAACCATACATATATTAAAAATATTCTTATCAAAACAAACCCAAAAAACTCAGAGGTATAACAAATTTGGAAGTTTGTTCACACTTTTACATAATCAACCAAACACACAGAATTATACATAGGCAAACTGACAGACTGGCAGATAGACCTACAGACTGACTTTTGAAGATTATCAAGGTCAACCTATTCAAGGAGCATTCTATGCACTAAAACTAAATAAAGTAAAACATAATAATATTTATTTGATTGAGAAAATTTTAAAAACGAATAAAGATAAAGTATTTGTAAAATGGCTTGGTTTTTCAAGTCAACATAACTCATGGATAAATAAAACTGAAATTCTAAAATAAAAACACAAATATAAGTCTTTTATTCAATAAAATTTACAATTTCAAGTAATAGCCATTGCAAGGATTTGTTTAATTGTTGTTATTGTTATTGTGGTTGTGGTTGTGTCAGTTGATGTTGTTGTTAACCAGATATCCATTAGTTCCAATGTATTATTTAAGTTATCAATATTTATTTCAGTTGTTTCATCTATCTTTCCAATAGTCATTAATTTAAAAACTAATTCCACAGCTGCTCAGCTAATTCAGCATTTGTTTATGGTTTTACTTTAAAACATGTTCGCACGTGTTCATTATGATTATTATATGAATTAATAATATTGATTATTTCACAATACCTAATTCTCATCATTATGCAATCACATTTCAATGGATCTTTATTACACATACAATTACTATAATTAATATCAAAGTGTGGGAATCGTAATATGAAATCAAATATTATTTGTTTATAAGAATTTTCAATTAAATTATAATTAGTTTCTAAGAAGTTTTTTATTTCCAACATATTTAACAACATGATTTAATAAATTAGAATAACTTTAATTATTATTTCGATAATCTCGAATATAATCTCATAAGTTTAAAGCAATAATCTGCAGTATTAGAAGCGAACATACAAATTGGGTGGTGGTGATCATGAATTGAGTATTCCGTCTCATCATTTACTAATCTTATCAATATCTTTTGATAATTTTCAAAATGTTCTCTATGTTCATCAATTAATAAATCTTTATTTTCGTTTAAATAATTTGTAATTATTATTAATTGTTTATTAAAATTAATTTTAGATAATGTCTCTACATCAATATCAAATTCACTAATCGTTTTCAGATCCTCCCACGTCATCCTACAAAGTTAAACTAAATACTATATGCATATATTCAGGTGCTCTCAAAACACCACGCCAAAAACACATCATCTCACTCAAAAATTATATATTTATGCGTATATTCAGGCGCTTTCAAAACACCACACAACAATTCCCACCAATTACAGCCGCGCTTCTTCTTACGGATTGCGCCACCAATTACAGCCGGGCTTCGGGCATATGCATAAATTATATATTTATACATAAATTCAGGCGCTTACATAAATTAAATTATATATTTATACATAAATTCAGGCGCTTTCAAAACACCACACAACAATTCCCACCAATTACAGCCGCGCTTCTTCTTACGGATTGCGCCACCAATTACAGCCGGGCTTCGGGCATATGCATAAATTATATATTTATACATAAATTCAGGCGCTTTCAACACACCACACAACAATTCCTACCAATTACAGCCGGGTTTCTTCTCACAGATGGCGCCACCAATTACAGCCAGGCTTCAGACATTACAGCCGGGCTTCAAGCATACAGCCGGGCTTCAAGCATCACAGCCGGGCTTCAGGCATTATAGCCGGGCTTCAGACATTACAGCCGGGCTTCAGGCATTACAGCCGAGCTTCAAAAAAAATTATATATTTATGCATACATTCAGGCGCTTTCAAACCACCACACACAAATTCCCACAGATGGCGCCACCAATTACGCAGCCCGGGTAGATGGGCTTCAGGGGTGTGATCTAGCTCTCTCTTAGGTCTTACTACTCCCTTAATAAAATAATTAAAAAATATATATCTGTTATTATTATTATGTCAAATTCTTCCAATTAACAACTTACCACGGTTTTTTTTTATAACTCTAGTGATCGAAATATTCTAGTTAACTAATAATTTTTTAACAAAATTTATATGTTATCTTTACCAACAAAATTATTATTATTATGTCAAATGCTTCCAATTATTATTATGCAAAATGCTTCCAATTAACAACTTACCACGGTTTTTTTATATAACTCTAGTGATCGAAATATTCTAGATTCTAGTTAACTAATATTTTTTTTAACATAATTAAAATGTTATCCTTATCTTTACCAACAAAACTATAAATTTCATAGCCAACTGCGATTTTCATATGAAATATTTGAAAATTATTTGAAATTTTTTTTTTCAAACAAACAACAATAATAACTAACGTAGCCAACTACAATTTATACATTTTATGAACTTTTTATTTTACGTTTTTTTTTAATAATTTTCAAGCAGCACAACAAAAAATTTCAATATTTGCTGTGCTCCGGCTCCGCTCACGCTCCAACCCAAAAACCGTAGCTCCGCTGCTCCGAGCTCCAACTCCGAGCTCCGCTCCAAAGCCCTGGCAAGAACTAATTAAAGCCAAGAAATTTATAAATTAATTTACGTAATATTAAATCAATATTATTACTTGATGTGGATAGTTTAATTTTATAATAGTAAAAATGGTATATAGTGAATTGATCACTAGAAAAAAATATTCGAGATGCAAATTATTATTATTTGGAATATAATTTATTAGGTAATCGAATCGCGCGTTAAAAAATTTTAATTATAGAGCAATTTTGATATGTTAGTATTAGTTATACGTACTTTTCCAGATTTTAGATGACGATAGACACTCTTTTACACTGCTTCCACTTTTACACTTGCTTGTTTAATATATTAATTCTTTAAATTACAAAAATTATGTATTTAAAAATTTGTTTTTCTTATATGTTTATTTAGATTTTTAAAACATTTGTATTGTGCAACTATAATAAAACAAAGTATTTTTATTCAAATCATATAAAAAATATGAATAATATCTAAAAATTGAAATAATAAAGAAACTGAATTCAGAAAACAATCAATACAATTTATAAATATTTGAATAAATTACGTATCTAATTAATAAGTTGTTTTTGTCTTTTATAAATTTCACACAACAAATAAAGTACAACTACAATCTTGTTAAAATTGTAGAAATTTCATTAAAATTTATACCTAAGAAATAAAGTAAATTTAAATAAGAAATATTTAAAAAAATTTGTATAAAATTAAACCTAAAAAAAATGAGTACAATTAAATTGTATAACAAAAACAAATAGAGTTGAATAGACTAGTGATTTTGGCGAATAAAAAGCATTTAATAAATTAAGTTCCTTTTCCTATTAATAAAACATTTTTTTTAAAATCTTATCTTTCTTTCTTTTCGAACTATATTAACCCTTTAAGTGCGTAACACGCGGTCCGTGATAACCTTATCAGAAGGTACTGTATCATCCAATTTGTTTTATTATCCATCATCTCTGCTTGATCCATCGACAGTAGAACAGGAAGCCCAACACGAAACTTTAGAAAATAATTCACGCCAAATGATTCTAGACGACTTAAAAGCTATAATTTTAGAGTTCATAAGGACAGAGAACAGAAATGTACCTCATAATCCTGCGAACCCACATCCAGATAATACGAATCAAAATAACGCTCAAGTACCTGTCGTTACAATGCCTGGTGATGATAAAATACCAGACGTAGTGAAAAGCCTACGAGAATTCTCTGGTCAACAGGGTCAATTCTCCTCATGGAAGAAAAGCGTCGATAGAATATTACAAATTTACAATCCCATACAAAAAGGTACTAGATATTACGGAATACTCAATGTAATCAGAAATAAAATAATTGGTGAAGCAGATATGGTTCTAGAATCCTATAACACTCCCCTCGACTAGGATAGAATCTCAAAATGTTTGTCTATGAATTATGCAGATAAAAGAGATCTAGGTACCCTAGAGTACCAAATGACTACTCTCTTCCAAAAAAATGACAGCGTCCAAGATTATTACCAATTGGTATACCATCACTTATCCCTCATTTTAAATAGATTGTCCTGTATAGAAATTAGCTCAGAATCCCTGGAAGTTATGACCAAAACTTATCGCGATAAAGCTCTGTATGCCTTTATTCGTAGTCTTAAAGGCGACCTACCACGTATGTTGTGCATTAAGGGGCCTAAAGATTTACCAGAAGCATTACATTTATGCCTCAAACTTCAGAATGTTAACTACCGCATTCATCATAGTCACGACAATGCCAAGCCGAATCAAGCTCAAAGACCTAATCCGTTACTTTATAGAAATAGTCAGTCGAATAATAGCGAACAGAAGTTTTAGCGAACAGAAGTTTTAAAATGAGCAGGGTCACTTTAAAAATAATAATAGGTCTTATCAAAGACCCGAACCGATGGAAATCGATCACTTGACTGCAAGTAATAGGAATCAAAATAGGAATTATCAAACTACTAGTAGAATTGCATCGAATAAAAAACCCCCTACGAATAATAACTCTCAACGCATATTCCATACCGATACTAAAGCAGTCAGCAGCAATATCGTTAATGAAGTAAAGCTAGACGAATATGAACAAATTATCGACGGGTACGATAAAACCTGTGACCAGTCTTTCTCGAATTATTTGGAACCTCAAGTGTTACTAGATGAGGTGGAAGATATTAATGAGATTTCTCTTCGCTGCCCTATTTCGAGTATACGGCGAAGAGCGGACATAAATTAAAATTTTAATCAAATAAAAATTATATTCAACTTCGATACATTAGGAAACCGATTTCTAACGAAAACTCATTTTACGCTAACTCCGTAGGTGGTAAAATTGCAGTAACCCATCACACATTCATAGATTTATTCAATTTAAATGATAATAAACTGAAATTCTATACCTTACCAAATCTTTCTTCATTCGATGGCATTATTGGCAACGATAGCCTAAAATGTTTAAACGCCACGATTTACACTGATAAAAACTATATGACTATCATGTCCAATATTAAAATTCCTCTAAAGCAACAAAAATCCCAATTAGTCAATACTATTGATATTATAACTTCTCACCTCAGTCCCAAGCAATCGGAGACACTCAATGAAATCGTTTAAACTCTTCCTAATCTATTTGCTGATCCTGACAATAAACTAATTTACACTACTTCAGTAAAAGGCGAAATTCGAACTACCACTAATGATCCGGTTTACTCTTCTAATGCATACCCTTACCCTATGTGCCTTAAAGATATAGTGGCTGAAGAAATACAAAAACTTCTTCGGGATGGTATAATTAGACCGTCCAGATCACCCTACAATTCACCGGTATGGTTTGTCACGAAGAAATTAGACGCTTCTGGCGAAAAAAAAAATAGTATGGTGATTGATTGCAGGAAACTCAACACCATTACCATACCCGACAGATATCCGATACCGGAAATTAAAGTAGTACTTGCAAATTTAGGCAAGAATAAATTATTTACGGTTATAGATCTAAAGAGCGGATTTCATAAAATCCCATTAATAGAATGTGATTTCGGAGAAACAGCTTTCTCAATTAATAATGGCAAATACGAATTCACAAGATTCCGTTCAGCCTCAAAAATGCTCCTGCTATCCAGAGAGCTCTTGATGACATTCTTCGAGATTTTATAGGCAAAATACGCTATGTTTATATCGATGACATTATCATATTTGGCAAAACTGAGGACGAACATTTCGAAAACATGCTAACAATATTTAAAACTCTCGAAACTGCTAATATGAAAATTCAGCTCGATAAATGCGAGTTTCTTAAAAGAGAGGCTGAATTTTTTGGATTCATAATATCCACTGAAGGCATAAAGGTAAATCCTAAAAAGATTCAAGCAATAGCAAACTTAACACTTCCTAAGACATTAAAAGACTTACGATCGTTTTTAGGAATGTCAGGCTATTACCGCCGTTTCATAGAAAACTACGCTAAAGTAGCAAAACCTCTAACTTCACTCTTAAGAGGAGAAGATGGGAGAATATCAAAGAATATGTCAAAGAATAAAATTATAACAATGGATGAAAATGCCATCAAAGCATTTAATAATATAAAGGAAATTCTCATGTCAGAAGAAATTATCCTCTCTTATCCTGACTTTCAACAAGGATTCGAATTAACCACGGATGCCTCAGACTACGCAGTTGGCGCAGTTCTAGCACAAAATCGTAGACCTATAACCTTCATCTCTAGAACACTCAGCGAAACGGAAGAAAATTACGCAACCAACGAGAAGGAAATGCTCGTGATAATTTGGGCCTTAAATTCATTACGCAACTTTCTTTATGGATCAACGAAGATTACAATAATAACGGATCATCAACCATTAACTTATGCATTAAGTAACTAAAATAATAACACTAAAATGAAGAGATGGAAGGCCATCTTAGAAGAATATAATTATGAACTACATTACAGACCCGGCAAAACTAATACGGTAGCCGATGCATTATCCAGATTACCTTGTTCTATCAATTCTGTCATTCTTTCTCTGGACGATATCAACAATCTATCCAAATTAGAATCAGCTCCAAAAAAAAACATTTACTCTATCCTCTACTATCTTACGAAGTGCATCAAATCCGAAACCTACTAAACAATCTAAAAATCCACAAAATCAATAAACGCTCATTGGACTTTCTAGGAACAGCTTGGAAATGGTTTGCTGGATCCCTTGACCACGAAGATTTTAAAATATTAACAGATAAAATCAACAATGTATTACAAAATAACAATAAGCAAATAATAATAAACAAATTATACAATGAAAGAATTAATAACATTAGACCGTCCAGATCACCCTAAAATTTCGAATGAACTCGCAAATGAAGTTAAATTGGCAACTCACAATAGAATGATTATGAATCTACAATATAAAATTAAACTTATTAAAGAAGATTTAACCAATGTCGTTTACGCCGTACATTGGTCAAAACATAATATAGCTAATTCACTACTACTGTCCCAATCCGAGCTGAAACTAGCAATGCAAACTTTAGAATCAGAACACTTACCTTTTCAAACCCCAGAAGAAGCGCTAGACTTCGCTGATATAAAAATAGCCAGCAATGAAGTATCTCTACTTTACATAATTTCTTAAAAGAGAAATTAATTTCTTAAAACATTCCTCTTACATACAAGCAAACCTACGACAAATTATTGCTTTTTCCAATAAAAAACAAGAACACAATAAATGATATCAAATTTAAACCAATAATAAAAAATGGAGACAAAATATTAGGAATGAAAACAAACTGCAAAATAATCCGAAATTTAACCATTTGTTACGAAAAAAATTTAATAGACATAAGTAATTCTTCTTGCATACCCAATTTCTGTTGTTAACCAATTCAACGGTACAATAGAAATGGAAAATTATCCTTATAATCTTATCTAATTAACTTCCATAAAACGTCAGTCAAAGTAGATAACAAAATTTTCATTTCCGAAGAAATATCTACTTTTACAGCTTTACCCGCTATCTTGCAAATATCACCACTCGAAAAACACTACCACGAAATATTATCTCTAGAATCATTAAAAGCTATTTAAAAAGACAATTTAGATAAAATCATTGAAATAAAAACACAAAAAGTTGTCCACCAATCAACCAATTACTCCCTAATAATCATAGTAATCATTATACTCGTTCTTATTATCATAATAAAATGCAGAAAATCTAAATCAATCAAAATAAAAAATCAAATTGTTCCTCCAGAAAACATTACCCTCAAAACTATCGCTACATTAACAAACAACCCAACAGATACCGTCATACCAGAACCACGACTTTTTATCTATATTGCCAAATCCGCAAACGTGGAAGCTTGCAATTAAGGGGGCAAGAGTTAACACACCTCTCATATTTCTTCCTTTATTAATTTTTTATTTAGTCAAGAAAATATTATTTGTACCCATCATTCTTCTTATCATTTAAATTCTCACAATTTCTGGATACTCTATAATATTTTACTTATTTCTAATTAATTCCTAATATATATTTGCACAAATGCACTGTAATCTAAAACTTTTTTTTTTTTCATAAATTCCTTTTGGATATTCTATAATATTTCTAAGAAGCTATTAATTTATATTTGCACAAGTGCATTGCAATTTGAAACTATCGTATACCAAACTATATTTTTTCCACATTCAAACTAAGGAACTTGAAAACCTTCTTATCTATTTTTCGCCGACATAAAATTATTCAAACCTAAAAATTACAATTCTTATTTCCAAGGCTTTAGTTTTTTTTTTTAGCTCAATCAGACAACTCCAAAAATATTACAAATTGTGATGTAAAAAAAATCACTTAATGAAAATATTATGAAATCTTACAAAAATTAATAATTCTGTAAAATTAATAACTTAATAATAAAATAAATAATTCTGTAAAATAATTACTTAACAGTAAAATAAATAATTCTGTAAAATAAATCAGTGATCAGTAAAACTTTTATCAAAAAATGAAATAGTAAAATAAACACTACTGTAAAGTAAATTAGTGATCCGTAAAACTTATATGTATTATATTTTGTCCAAATTAAAATAGTAAAATAAATAAATACTGTAAAATAAATTTATGACCAATAATAGTGAAAATAAAATTTATTGAAAACTACCCAAATAACGTTTTTTAATTCCAACAAACATAAACTTATATAATCTAAATATAAAAAAAAAATTTATATGTTGCTGCAACCTATATAACGATACCTTCCCGGAAGAATGTCTTAAGCGACAATATTTTGAAATTAGCTTTTTATCATAATCTGTAAAATTTGTACTAAGCGCCATATTTTGGTCTAATCTATAGTGTTCTATGCTAACTACAAAAAGAGATAATTTCAAAATAAATTTGTTTTAAGCGACATATATATCTGTTATAGTATTCTATTGCCTGAGATTTTGTATTAACCGACAACAATTTTAAATTAAGCGCCATCATGCTGTAAAATAAATGTATTATGCAACAAAATATACAAAAAAAATATTGTAACATGGCGCTTAGTTTAACCAAACTTGTCGCTTAAAACATAACAAAATAAAAAAGTTGGTACTTTTGGTTTATACAATTGCCGCTTAGAACATAGAAATGATTTTTTTTGTTTACTGAATCATGTCCCGACTTGTTTTGTTTTAACTTTAATTTCTTTTTTAGTGTTGCAATAATTTTCGCAGTTTATTTGAATAAGTTATTCGTGTGAGTTGTAGTGCAAATATTTCAAAATTGTCAGTTGATCTGTGGTATAGTTATATTTATAGTCAATGTAAAAAAATCAATAAAATGAATGAAAGCAGTGAAGATAAATTTGACTTGCCAAAATTGAATTTACCCAATACTAGAGGTCGGCGAATGCTTGAATTGTTAATGAAATCTAAAGCTCACACCCCAAATGTTCAGGTAAGTAAAAATAAATAATTATAGTTGATTTTTGCAATATAAAAAATAAAGCTTGTGCATAACGGTATAACCGTAACTTTAATTTTTATCAAGGTTGATAAGTGCGAAATACTTGAATCGTCCCTGGTCAAACATCCTAAACCATCAACTTCTACGTATGATGCAGAAAATTGTGAGCGTGAATCAGAAAGTGAGCTAGATCCATTTGAAACCGACGGAAGTACATCTTGGAAAGATGATCATAATGAAGAATCCAGTGAAACTGACGTTGAGAGTAATCATGTAAAGAAAAAGTTACAAAGTAATCCGAAAGCTGTAATCACAGCAATAGTAACTGAATCTGATGAAGTGTCTAACCATGAATTGGTGAGAATATCTAAACGGTCTCGGGCTCGACCAAAAAAGTGTTTGCAACCAAATCCGTGTAAAAGTGGTTGTCAAAACAAATGTAGTACAAAATTAAACGACTTGCAAAGACAACAAATTTTTGATTTATACTGGAAATTACCATTTATTCAACAAAAGAATTGGATTTTAGCTTGTGTGGAACGTTTACCAATTAAAAGGCGACGTAATAAATTAAGTGAGAAAAAGACAGAAACTAGAAAATATTTTATTAATTTTGAAGGGTTAAAAATACAAGTTTGTATGCAGTTCTTACTTAAAACCCTAAATATTTCAAGTCGAGTTATATCGTATGCTCTTGATAAATCGTCATTTTTAAATACGATAGACAAAGATAATAGAGGAGCAGCAACCCCAGTAAATGCTACTTCTGAAGAATTAAAATCAGCATGTCGTAGTTTCATTGAAAGTTTACCAAGAGTTCCATCACACTATTGTAGGTCTAAAACAAACCGCACGTATTTGCCAACAGAATATTTTAGCATTTCTAATATACATAGAAAGTATGTAGCAACACAAAAAGAATTAAATAAAAATTCTGTATCGGCTAAAATTTTTCGTTGTATTTTCAAAACTTTCAACATCGGTATCCACGTTCCGAAAAAAGACAAATGTACTTTTTGTGAAGCTAATAAATCGTGTGAGGATGATGAACAAAAATTGATTATTTTACAACACAATCAATATAAGGAGCACAGTCAAAAATTATTTATGGAAGATCAAGAAAAAGCTAAAAACTGTCCTTCATTTGTATGTGCTAGTTTTGATCTGCAGAAGGTTTTAAATGTTCCACATACAGAAAGTATGCTTTTTTATTATTCAAGAAAATATTCGTTCTATAATGAAACAATATATGAAAGTGGAACTCAAAATGGCTATTGTTTTGTCTGGGGTGAAATTGACGGAATGCGAGGCGCAAATGAAATCTGTACAATTCTCAATAAATACTTGCATATAGTTGATGAAAGACAAAATGTTACATCCATTGCTTTTTATTGCGATAGCTGTCCCGGGCAAAATAAGAATCGCCAGATAATCACAATGATATTTTTATTTTTAAAGATGCAGTCTAAATATATAAATGACATTAAATTAACGTTCTTGCTCCCCGGTCATACTTATATGCCGGTTGACTCAGTTCACGCCAATATAGAAAGATTTGTTAAGAAGAGAACAATTTGGTCAGCCTCAGAATGGATAACTATGATAGCAAATTCTAGAACAAATCCAAAGCCGTATGAAGTTATTCAATTAAAATACGACGACTTTCGCAATTGGAAAAGTGAATCTGCTAAATATTTTCCAACCCAAGTTATAAAAACCAAGACGGGAACAAATTTTAAAATATCTCAAGCAAGCATTTTTATGTTTTCTAAATCATCTTGTGATATAAAATATTTGCAATTTCACTCCGGTAATTCTGACCCAACTTTATACACTTTGGAATTAGGTCGCACCCGTAATCAACTTAAATATCTTAATGAATTTGTGGAGCCTGATTTTTTATATACTTCCAAATTACCAATATCGTACCCGAAAAAGAAAGATTTGGAAAATTTATTTAAAAAAAAGTTAATTCCGCAAAGATATATTGAAGAATATCAAGAAATTTTAAATACAATTGGAGATAAGGCAGACGAATTGGCAGAAACGGATGCAGAAGATTTAATTTCAGAAAGCGAAGATGTTTAATTTATTATATTTTATACATTTTTGAATTTATTTTTCTTTAATTTTTTTTTTTTTTTTCAATTTTTAATACAAAAAAAAAATAAACTAACCGCCAAAATAATTTTGAATTTTGTATTTTCTTTGACAATAGTTTTGTTTTAAGCGCCACTTTGAATTGTATTAAGCCCCAAAACTTTGGTTCTGCTTAAAATTTTATGGACGGAATATACTAAATTTATTCGTGACAAAAATACATATTAAATTTTTTCATTATTAAACAATACATAAAAAAAAAACTGAGTAAGAAGTATTTTTCGTTTCCTGAACATTTTCAAAAATGTCGCTTAATACATTCTTCCGGGAAGGTATCGATAAAGAAATATATACATTTAAATAATTTTTATTTTGTGTTGCTGCATTCTATATAATATATATATGTATATCCTCAAGAATAAATTCATACTGTGAAGTATTAATTCGTACTGTGAATTATGAATTATTGAAAAAAAAAAAAAAAATAGAAACTCGAAAAATGCAGAAGTGTTAAAATTCGACTGCAGAACCTTTTTTTGTCCCTTGAAGGATAGTTTTAGAATTCTGAAATTTAAAAATTAAATTATAAAAAAAATAAACGGAAAACAATTTCTGGTGTTTTATTAATATACATAACTTTTATTTTATCTTTATTAAAAAATATAACATATAGGGTATTTTACATACATACAATTATGCTGGATTCATAATGAGAAAAGCAAAGCAAAGCAAAGTCATCGTAAAGCAAAGTTAAAAGTTGAACTATATGAAAATAGTGTTTCCATTCTCAATGAGATTGACGCAAAGCAAAGCCAAGCAAAAGTTGCCCAACTTTTAACTTTTACGAATATAAAAGCTTTCAAATGTCACAATTATTAAAAAATCAAATTGTCATTGTAAAATCAAATTGTCATTGTAAAATTAAAATTTAATTTGGAAAATATAAAAAATAATTACTTTAAAAAAAAAACATAAATAATTATTATAAGTGTTTGATCTGAGTAATAAGTGTATTATAAGAAGTGTAAAAGTTATATAAATAAAAATATAAATATATATAGTATATATTGGAAAAACTATAATGGATGACATTCAGATGTTGATTGTTTTGTATTTGTTGCATACTTATTATAATTATTATAAAAGTATAAAAATACAAAACAACAGAAGATGGTGGGTACGTCAAGTAAATTCATCCAGAGACATAGATGGTTACTTTGCGGCTACATTTTTAAAAATTAAAGAATTAGATCCAGAACAATTCTTCAAACACACAAGAATGACTGTTCCGGTTTATAATATTTTATTGGATTTACTTTATAGCAAATTAACAAAAACATCAATTAGGACTCCAATATCGGCCGAGTGCAGACTTGCTATAACTTTATCGTAATTTTATTTATATAAGATTTTTATATTGATAATAAAACAAATTATTTTTAGGTATTTATCACAAGGTGTTAGCCAACAATATCTGGCATGGTCATTCAAAATAGGCAGATCAACAATCCACAATATTATTGAAGAAACGTGTGAAGTTATTTGGGAAATTCTTTCAGAGTTTTATGTATGTCAACCAAATAAATGTGATTACGAAAAAATTGCTGAAGATTTCTATAATATGTGGGATTTGCCAAACTGTATGGGAGCTATAGATGGAAAGCACATCAGCATTCAATGCTCACCAAAAAGTGGATCCAACTTTTATAATTATAAAAGTGATTTTAGCATTGTTCTTATGGCTGCATGTGATGCCCGATACTGTTTGACAGCTGTTGATATTGGCGCTTATGGTAGCCAAAGTGATGGTGGTAATTTTCTTTTTGTAATTTTTTTTTGTATTTTTACTTTTTTTTTTAATTTTTCTTATTCAGGTATTTTGAGTAATTCTAATTTTGGAAAAAAATTATTTTCGGGAAGTTTACCTTTGCCTGGAATAAAAAAATTACCAAAAACTGATACAGAGTTTCCAAGTTATTTTATTGGCGATCCAGCTTTTCCTTTAAAAAATAATATAATGAAAGCATATCCAGAAAATAATTTAACCACAGATCAAAGAATTTTTAATTATCGGCTTTCAAGGGCACGTGTCGTAATAGAAAACTCTTTTGGTATCCTTGTTGCTCGTTGGAGAGTCCTCAAGAATACATTAAATTGTTTGCCAAAAAAGGCTGAAAAAATTGTGCTTGCTACTATAGCTTTGCACAATTTTGTTAAATTAAATCAAAATTCAGCGCATATTTATTGTCCGAAAACATTTGTTGATTGGGAGGATGATGATGGTAACATGCATGATGGGGAATGGCGCAAAGAAATAGGAAGGGACATGGCTATTGAAAAAATAACTAATAATAAATATAAAAAACTAGGATCAAATAATTCATCACGTACAGCTTATCATTTACGTGATATTTTAAAAACATATTTTGTTAATGAAGGAGCTATTGAACGACAAAAAAAAGTATAATTACAAAAAATTAAAAAAAAAGTTTCTAAAAAATTATAATAATACTCATTTTTTACAGATTTTCCAAAAGTCCAATAAAGGGTGAAAGCTAAAATAAAACTAATTAACAATAAAATCTGAAATAAAATTAAAAAATAACATATAGGTATTTCATTTTTTCATTGGTCAAAATAAAAATTTATTTTCCATAATTTAAAAATAAAATTATTTATATTAACATTTTTCTGTTGTTTTTTATTGATATAATTTTCATTAAATAATAGCACAATATTGCAAATTCATTACTCAAATCTTAAATTGCTTGTATGACAAAAATGATGATGTATGACAAAAGAATTGTATGACAAAGATGATGATATATGACAAAAGAATTGTATGATGATGTAAGTCTATAAAAAAAACCAGCGGGGGAATTATGTAAAGTGAGAGTGTGATAATCACGAAATTTGTATGTCCAATATCCAATAACTATGACTGCAAAATAATAACCAAATAATTGTGACACCAAAAACACAATTATTTGGTTATTAGTTTGCTGTCATAGTTGTATTGGACATACAAATTTCGTGATTATCATACTCTCACTTTACATAATTCCACCGCTGAAACATTTTTTTATAGACTTACATCATCATCTTTGTCATACAATTCTTTTAATTGTAACTTCGATAAATAACAGGTGATTTCAGCTTTTGCCTTAGCTCTACAAAATGGTTTTAAACTTTTTAACATCCCAACCGCACCTCGAATAAATGATTCATCCTCATCACATTGTGTATTTGAAGAATTTGTTTTTGGTTGCATCATATAACTTTCAAATTTATCTAAAGTTTCCAAAAATTTATTTTCAACATTATCATTTTTTTTAATCTTTTTATTTGATGTTGAATATGTATCACATTCTCTTTTCGATGGAGTAGAACATGAACTTTGTGCTGGTTGTATATCAGTTTCGTCAATAATTATATCATCAAAAAAAACGTCTTGAAAATCAGTTGATAATGATGATGTAGAATGTGTAGAATCATTAGTTATTATTTCAGTTTCGATGTCATCAAAATTTCCTGTAGATCTTAAAATTAAAATTATAATTTTGTTCAAATACAAACAGGTATAACTTACTTTCTAGGTTGTATATGATCTTTGAGAAATACCATAGAATCATAAAATTCCCATTTACATTTTATAATTTGGCTGCTACTTCCTGATGGTAATTGTTTGCTTCGAAATTCCCTACAAAATCTGTCACGCAAACTTTTCCACCTTTGTTGACACTGTTTTTCTTTTGTCCACAATAAATTGGATGAAAAATTAAATTATGAATTGTATGAAAAATTTAATAAATATGTATTTACCATCTACTTTTAATTCCAGAGCAATTGCCGCCCAAGCATCCCTTTTTTTAATATATTTTTATAAGCACCACTGCATTTAGTATATAAATATTTATATTTTTTTATTTCTTCTATTAATCTATCTTCGTCCATTTTAAAAATTTTTTGTTCGACATGAGTTTTTATATATGTAAAGTAATGTCATTTAAAGCGTGAAACATAATGCATTGTGAATTGAAATTTTTTTATATCGTCATGGCAACTTTGCTTTGCTTTGCTTTGCTTTACGGCAATCACATTATGAATCCAGTATTATAGTGTTTTGATTAATTTTTTTATATATAAAAAAAATATTTTGCATTTATACATATCTACGGACAATCATAATATTTTCGGATATTAAAATATTTCTCCGTATAACATATATATATATATATATATATATATAAATATAATAGATACAATGGCAAAAACTTTAGCTAACGCGATCGAATGTATGGAAAGTTTTTCTGATCAAATTATAACCGAAGCACAGTCTTTTGCGATCTCGGAACCCAAGAAACACGCGCAGCTTTTATTAATACCAGATTAAAGGAATTAGAGCGCACCTTTTCTCAAGCAAAAGCTCTGCATTACAAAATTATTTCTGCAGAAGAAAAGAGTGATATTAAAGAAAAATATATCACAGGTGAAAATTTTAATAAATTAAAAGCAGCTTACCTAGATTATGCCGGTGAACTGCAGCAAGCATTGTTTGATGACGCAACACTGGTTACTCCGAAGGCATCGGAAAAACCTGGCGAATTGAAATTAATACAAATAGAATTGCCACCATTCGCAGGTGGATATGAAAATTGGAAACCATTTTCTGATCTTTTCCTATCACTGGTTCACTTGAGCACATCTGTACCATTCATTCAGAAACTTCATTATCTGAAGACTTCATTAAGGGATGAAGCAGCCCGACTTTTACAACATATTTTCCTCGAAGAAAATAACTGCCTGGAAAATATTATCTGAAAGATACGAAAATAAACGGGTGTTAGTTATTACTCAAATAAGAATTTTAATAAATTTACGCAATCTTACCTTTGAATCGGCTTCCGGAATCAAAGAAATTCTAGAAACCACAACTGAATGTCTATACATTCACTTCGAAATTTGAACATTCCTGTGAATTCATGGGTTGCAATTCTAGACGATTGAGCTACCGTCGGTAGCTCAATCGTCAGCGGGTTGAGCAGTTTAGTATCACCGATGGGGTCCGCGGTTCAAACCCGCGACCAAAACCGCGACTTTTCAAGGTGAAAATTACCTATGTACATAGATATAGGTAATTTTCGTTCAAACACGCGGTTTACACTAATTCGCTGTCAGCTGATAACATCAATGTCATAACGACAGAAGCTGTCATAGAAAAAAGGGTTGGTTCTGCGAACAAATAACAATTACCAGTAACACCATCTAGGAGTCAACTACAGAACTAGCTTAGCAAGGACTCCAACCACCAAAGCAGCATATTCCTGAAAACACACAACAACGCTGCGGTGGCTTCTGGTACGCTCAGGACGTTGTTTCTAGGCAACGATAGATGGCAGCCCCATCATCCTAGGACCTGCTACAGCAGACCAATCACCTGCTTAGCTGGATTATAAACGATTACAGAAACTGAAACAATGCAAAATTAACAGGAGGATCTTATGGCAACAACCTTTGGCACACGAAAAAGAACGCGCATTGCGCAATGGAACGTACGAACTCTTCGTGAAGCATCAAGGCTTGCACAACTAGAACATCAGATGACATCATATAAGATCGAGATCCTAGGAATAAGCGAAATGAGATGGAATAATAATGGGGAAATCATCACATCAAATGGTAATAGCGTACTCTACAGTGGAAAAGAAAATGGCGGAGAGAGCGGAGTCGGAATTATAATATCAAAGAAAATCAAGAACTCCCTCCAAACATGGAAGCTTATATCAGATCGCGTAATAATGGCCCGTTTCAAGAGTAGAATAAGACATATTACCATAGTACAGTGCTATGCTCCAACTGAAGACGCCGAAGACACTAAGAAGGATGAATTTTACGCACAACTAACAACAACGCTCAACGAGATTCGAAGAAGTGATATAGTTATACTCATGGGTGATTTCAACGCAAAAATAGAAGCAACAACACCAGCATACAAGCTACCATTGGAACGCACGGTTGTGGAGTTAGAAACAACAATGGGGAAAGACTAGTGGAACTGTGCCAGACATTTCAACTCGTCATAGGTGGCTCCATATTCCCGCACAAGGAGATTCATAAATACACATGGACGTCACCGAGCGGCAACACACGCAATCAAATAGATCACATCTGCGTGAGTAGAAGATGGAGAAGCTCGCTTTCTGACGTCAGAAACAGAAGAGGAGCTGACATTGGTAGCGACCACGAGCTTATCACGGGTGACATTAAGATCAAGCTGAAATGTCAAAGAACCACCAGGCACAACAAACGAAAACGGTTCCAACTCCAGCAACTCCAGAACAATTCAACACAAAATGTGTTAACAGCGGCAATTCGTCATCAGTTACCACCTACGCAAAATCACACATGGGAACACATCGTAGCAACGTATAACCAAGTCGCAGAAGAAACACTGGGTATAGTACAGCCACAGCGAAAATCTTGGATATCAGACGACACCTGGAACCTAATTTCTCAAAGAAGGGAACTTAAACTGCAGCTGAACAACAACACTACTACCAGAGAGCAATACCAACTGCTGGCTAAACAAGTAAAGAAAGCTGCAAGAAGAGACAAGAGAAAGTTCCTGGAAAGACTAGCAATAACAGCAGAGCAAGCAGCTAGCCAGAACAACACGAGAAAACTACACCAGACGATAAATTGTCTCACCAGTCGTAAGTGTAGTAGCAGGAACCAAGCAGTCGCTGATCAAAGTGGTGTGCTACTAACTAACAATGATGCCCAAACTCAAAGATGGAGAGAACATTTCGAACAAATTAGTAACGTCACAGATACAGCAGATGAAACACATGACAGCGAAATAAACAACAGCAGCCTGGCGGAAAATAACTTAAGAATACCATGCAACCCTCCCAGCATAAATGAGATCAAAGAGGCCATTAGGAAATTAAAAAGGAATAAGGCAACAGGCGAAGATGGCATCCCAGCTGAAATTCTACTGGCTGACATCGAAACCGCAGCAAAACTTCTACAGCCTCACATCACATCTGTCTGGGAAGAGGAAAGGTTGCCCCCAACTTGGAAGAAAGGTATCATTGTTAAATTACCGAAGAGTGGCGACTTGAAGGATTGCAACAACTGGAGAGGAATTACTCTGCTTAATTCCATATACAAGATACTGGCAGTCATAATACAAGGAAGACTTCAGGACAAAATCGAGAACAACCTACGAGATGAACAGGCAGGATTCCGGCCAAATAGAAGCTGCGTAGATCAGGCCAACACTCTACGCATCATCATAGAGCAATCTATAGAATGGCGTACTCCCCTGTACTTACTGTTCATAGATTTCAAGAAGGCTTTCGACACCATCAAGCGGACTGCTATATGGGAAGCATTGGGAAGAAAAGGAGTACCCCAGAAAGTAATTCGAATCATCAGAGCTATGTACGAGGATGCAGAACTCTCAGTTCTTCACAACGGAAACATCAGTGATCCATTCCATACCAACGCTGGAGTAAAACAAGGATGCCCTCTATCACCGCAACTATTCACAATCGTCCTAGATGACATCATGAGCAAAGTCTGTTCAAAGAGACGAGGAATAACATGGAGTCTCTCACGCCAACTCGAGGATTTGGATTATGCAGATGATATTTGTCTACTCTCGCACAAGATCTCCAACATGCAAGCAAAAGTAGACGACCTGGAAAGATCAGCTCGCAAAGTTGGACTTGAGATAAATATCAAGAAAACTAAAGCCATGAGAATCAACAACGTTAGCACAGAGAACATCATGCTACAAGGCCAACCAGTCGAATACGTAGATAGTTTCTGCTATCTAGGCAGTACAATGACAACGGATGGCGGCGCAGAAACAGACGCAAACAACAGGCTCAACAAGGCGAGATCGGCATTCGGACGACTGCACCCAGTATGGAGAAACTCACAGATATCCAGACGAACCAAGCTTAGAATATTCAACGCATGTGTAAAGTCAACTCTGTTGTATGGCAGTGAAACATGGCTTATATCGAACATCATTACACAGAAGCTACAAGTTTTCATCAACAAGTGCCTCAGAATCATATGCAGAATATTCTGGCCCAACACCATCAGCAACACGGATCTCTGGAACTTAACCAACGAAGAATCCATACTGAAACAGATAAGACGTAGGAAATGGAGGTGGATCGGCCATACCATCAGGAAAAAGCCCGATAGCATTACAAGAATGTCGCTAGAGTGGAATCCTCAAGGATCAAGAAGCCGTGCTCGCCCAAAGAACACCTGGCGACGCACGATACTCCAAGACCTAGGAAGATGTAACCTTACATGGGAAAGCGCAAAATCAACAGCAGCAAACCGAGTAAGATGGAGATGCTTTGTGGAAGCCATATGCTCCCAAGAGGGGTAATGGAAAAAAAAAAAAAAAAAAAAAAAAACTAGTATTTTAATTAGCTACCAAATTGCCACCCAATACTCAACAATTATGGGAAGAATATCAATCCGGTAGCAAAGTCACTGCGGAATTTTCGACCTTTTCGAAATTTCTTGAGACACGATATCGCACACTTGAATCGGTTGAACAGTCTCAACCATTTCTCAAGAAGTCTATGAAGTTAGCAAGCCAATTATACAAAAATAAATAACAAAATTCACATTGGAACCAATTGTACTTACTTGTGTCGTATGTGTAACGTTAATCATGCGATTTACAGATGTGATAAGTTTCTGAAAATGAATGCTAAGGAACGGCTAGAAATTATTCGGGAATATTCCGCCTGTACCAATTGTTTAGTCTACGATCATTCAAAGCCACAATGTCCTAGTAAAACAATTTGTTTTACATGCAACAAGCGACATCATACATTATTACATTTTAATTCTACACAAAATGTACAAAACAATTATCCAATCGAAATCACAATTCACAAACAAAAGTATCACGTACAGTACAACATAATTTAATTAATTCTAATACAAATAATAACAATCCTAGTTTTCAACCTATTCTGATATATATATTGGTACACCCAGTACCAATCAAAATATAAATACAATACAGAATTATTTTACAACAATTTTTACTACGTCAAGAATATTATTAGCTACAGCTTTAGTAAACTGTTTATCTGGCAATGGGAGTGTTGATTCTTATAGAGCACTCATTAATCCGGGATCCGAAGGTACGTTTGTTACAGAAAATGTAGTACAAAATCTAAAATTAAAAAAAATTAAAACATCAATGAATGTAACCGGAATAGGACAAACATCTACTGGTAAAGTTAACAATAAGGTTTTACTTACTCTACTGTCACAGCATAATGACAAATTCAAATTACAATTAGATGCATATGTTTTTCAACATTTAACCAATGAATTGCCATCTGAAAAAATAAATTTCATTAATTGGGATCATTTAAACGGTCTGAATTTAGCTGACCCACACTTTCACTTACCTGGTAGAATTGATATTTTATTAGGTGCCGATGCATATTCATCGATTATTTTAGATGTTCTCATCAAAGGCCCCCCAAATGCGCCTATCGCAAAATTTTCTGAACTGGGTTGGATCCTTTCAGGACGTGTAGTCAACACCCATCGTACAAGTGTTGCTGTTCATTATCAGTCAGTTGATTTGGATGACCTACTTAAACGATTCTGGGAAATAGAAGAAGTACCACAAGGCAGGATCTTATCCGATGAAGAAAATTATTGCCAAACTCATTATGCTACTACGCACAACCTAAGAGTAGATGGTCGTTATGAAGTACGTTTACGCTTTAAAAATGATACACGGACAGTCTTCAAAAATTCTAAAAAATCTGCAATTATAAGATTATTACAATTAGAAAAAAGAATTTAGTTAATACAAAATTAAAAGAAATATATTCTGAATGTATTACCGAATATTTAAAATTGGGACAGATGCAGGAAATCCAAGCTGTTGACGATGGAGCAGTATATTATCTCCCACATAACGCAGTCTTCAAGGAATCATTGACCACAAAATTACGTGTGGTTTTCGATGCATCTTGCAAGTACATAAATGGCAATTCACTTAACAAATTTTTATTAAATGGTCCTAAACTGCAAAACGAACTAACAGCCATCATGGAATGGCGAAAATTCAAAATCGCTTTTTCAGCTGACATCACAAAAATGTATCGACAAATTTAGATATATCCGCGAGATGCTATATATCAACTCATATGTCGGAGGAATGATACAACATCGGAAATTAAAACGTATACTCTCAATACGGTCACATTTTGGACATCATGTGTGTGGAATAGCCGGTAATATGGCTAACCTACACTTATGTAAAAACTGCATATTTAATAAAAATCAATGTATTGATTTTAATTTATTATAACTTATTTTATTTATTCTATTTAATATATTTATTATTTTAATTATGATTAATATACATATTTATAATTAATATTTATTTATTAAATTGTATTTAAAGTTTTTAAAATTTTTTTTTTTACACCACACTGTAATTAGTTTATTTTATAAATTTTAATAATAAATTTAAATTTTCACTTTTAATCTTTCGCTTCTGAAATCTCTTTTACGATTGATAACAAAATTAATTTTTAATCTACGCTCATGCCCAATTGAATATTTCAGTTGTGCATTGAGTAATTTACTTATCCAATCAAATCATTTTATCATCGATCTTTCGATTTTATAATAATGATAATATGGTCGTACGATGTCGAACAATGTTAAAATATTTATTTGAAATTTCTCTATAAAATTAAGTTTTAATTACAGGGTGTCGCTACATCATCCTCCTCCGAGTGTAACGTGATGTATATTAATTAGAAAAAAAAAATTAACGATTTTTAAATGAAACACTTTCCTTAATTTTTATCGAAGAGACACCGTACGCAGGTTTCAACCTATCTATTGAGATTGAAGTTTCTTTATTCTTAATAGAGACTATAAAAATTTTTCGAAGTCGTCGAATTATTCGATAGGGTCCATCGTAAGTCGGTGATAAGCTTCGTTTTATCCTGTCGTTCCTCACGAATACGAAATCACATGTGTTTAAGTCTTTAGGAACAAAGATATTTTTCTGATCTGTCTGCCGAGTTGGTAATGGAATCATTTTTTGCATAGTTTCCCGAAGTTTTTAGATTAGCATATTGGAATCGGTAGACAAAGGCGTTGTTTCGATAAAAAATTCTCCAGGAAGTTTCAAAGTTTGCCCGTACACTAACTCGACAGAAGAACATTTTAAATCTTCCTTAACCGCGGCTCTAATCCCGAGTAAAATAATCGGTAACTCGTCGTGCCAGTTTGGTATATTTCTGCGAGCCCTAAAGGTATCCTTTAACTGGCGGTGAAAACGCTGAACCATCCCATTAGCTTGGGGGTGGTAAGGAGATGTATGAATGCTATGTACTCCTAGCAGTTTTGTGAGCTCTTGGAATAGTTTCGACTCGAATTGAGCACCTTGGTCAGTCGTGAGCCTTGCTGGAATTCCAAATCTGGAAATATAGTTGGCAACGAATGATTTTGCTACTGTAATGGCTGTCATATCTGGTAATCCGTATGCTTCGGGCCATCGAGTGAAACGGTCGACTATAGTTAATATATATGTATTGCCATTAGAAACAGGAAGAGGTCCGACGAGGTCCATATGTATATGCTCAAATCGTCCTGTCGGAATGTCAAAAATTCCATTTGTCGATCTTGTATGACTGTGAACCTTGGACTTTTGACATGAAATCCAAGTCTTTGTCCAAAGATTCGTGTCACCATTAATGTTAGGCCAAAAATATCTGGATGCAACCATTTTTCTGGTTGCACGAATTCCAGGATGGGCCAAATTATGTAAGGTGTTGAAAACAGCACGTCGTAAAGAGTTTGGAACGTAAGGTCTCTTGTTTGTCGTCGATGTCTCACAGTAAATGTCGAAGTCTGGCAACTTTATAATTTTTAACTTCCAAGATGATTTGGGTTTTTCTAGCAATTCAGTGAGCTCCTGGTCAATTTTTTGCATTTTCGCGACACTTTTTAAATCAAAACTATCAAAATCGAGCACAGAAACTTCGGAAACACGTGACAAACTGTCAGCGACAATGTTTTCTTTTCCCGATATATGTCGAATGTCATTTGCATTTTGTGCGATATAATCCAGATGCCGTGTTTGTCGAGGATTTCGTTCTGTTTAAGAACCAATTGCGTGAACCAATGGTTTGTGGTCCGTAAAAATAGTGAACTCTCGGCCTTCTACTGCGTATTTGAAATGCTTAATTGATACGTATATCGCAAGTAGTTCCCGATCGAAAGCAGAATACTTCCGTTCGGCTGGTGACAGTTTCCGCGAGAAAAACGCCAGAGGTTTCCAGCCGTGCTCGGTTGGTTGTTGTAGAACCGCACCTAAGGCAATATCTGAAGCATCGGTTGATATTATATATTTACTATTTGGTTGCGGGTGTGCCAACATAGCTGCGTCGGCTAATGTATCTTTCACTTTTTGAAAGGTGACATTTAATTCTTCCGGCCACGTTAAGATTTTATTTTTTATCTTTGATTTAATAATTTGTGTGAAATAGCTATAGATTGGAGTGAGAAATTCAGCTAATTTAGGAACAAATCTATGGTAATAGTTTACCATTCCGTTAAAACGTTGTATTTGTTTTATTGACCGTGGTATCGGAAAGTTTTTTTATTATGTCGACGCGCTCTTCGGATGGAATTTTTCGATATATGATGGCTCAAAAAGTTGAGATCGGCAACTCCAAAAACACATTTTGAAGGATTGATTGTTATCCCGTATTCCGATAGTCTTTCAAATAATTGACGGAGATGTGTTTTGTGTGTTTTTGGGTCGGGGGACGAAATGAGTATGTCATCAATATAAGCGAATACAAAATCTAGTCCCCGGCACACTTCATCCATGAACCGCTGGAATGTTTGCGCCGCATTTCGCAAACCGAACGGCATGCGTTTAAACTCGAAGAGTCCAAAAGGCGTAGTAATGGCCGTTTTGTGGATATCGTCTTCCGAAACGGGTATTAAGAGATATGCCCGAATTAGATCGATTTTTGAGAAAATTTTCGCACCGTTTAAGTTCATCGTAAAATTCTGGATATGCGGTATGGGGCACCTATCGGGAATTGTGGTGGCATTTAACCGACGGTGATCCCCACATGGGCGCCAATCGGTATTATTTTTTTTTCGTACCATGTGTAACGGTGAAGATACTGAAGAAGACAATGTTTGACATATTCCGAGTTCTACCATTAGTTCGAATTCTTTTTTGGCCGCATCGTGTCGCGCAGGATCTAAACGACGAGGTTTCGAAAATGGTAGATGGTCTTTTGTGGCTATGTGATGGACTACAGAGTGACGAACTTCTTTGAAGTAATTCGGAGGTTGTGTTATATCTGGAAATTCTGATAATATTTCAGAATATTCGTTTTGCAGGTAACACAGCATAGGCGTTGGCGTGTTGGATGTGATAGTAAGTGTGTTAATTCTTAAATTTGTGAGCGGATCGATGATTCGATTAAACCGAATTTCTTAAGAAAATCAGCTCCAATTATGGCTTTATCTATATCAGCCAATAAAAACTCATGGATAAAATTTCGTCGAAGACCAAGGTTGAGTTTTAACATTTTTGTTCCGAATGTTTTAATAGCTGTGCCATTGGCAGCGGAAAGTGATATTTCGGAATTAATTTTTGTAGTTTGTATGGCAACACCGATAAATCAGCGCCCGTGTCGATTAGGAAAACAATATTGTTGGAATCGTCACGGACGAAAAGGCGGCTGTTGAATTTGGCTGCACCGTTAGCCGCTATCTTCGGTGCGTCAATTAGTTTGGGTGATTGATCACAGATTTCGGAGGACATTGGCACTTTGTCGCTTTGTTGCGGAATTTTCTGTGGTACCAGCACAATTTGTGTGACGTAGATGAAGCGGATGGAGATCGAAATCTTCTTGAGTGTCGACTTGAGCTCCGTGGCTTAAAAGAACTTCTATTTCGGCTCGTTCTAAAATTGTCGTTGCGGCCTACGTCGAGCTTAGCGATCACTGCTTCGATTCTAGATAATCGTTCGCTAACATCGGCATGACCAGTGCTAGGTACTGGAAAATTGATAGTCTCCGTGTTTGTTCCAGCAATTGCGAAAATGTTCGCATTTTGCTGCGCTTCAAAAATTTTGTTCGCAATATCGGCTAATTCGTTGAGCGGCTTATCGCCAACTGCAACCAACGCGACATGAATTACTTGGGGTAGTTTTCGTAGCCAAAGATTTTTTATGATTGTTTCACTGAAAGTCTGTCCTGCCATTTGCCTCATTGATCTCAGTAATTCAGAAGGATTTCTGTCACCGATGTCTGCCTTCACTATTAGTGATTCAAATCGTTTGGTCTCTGAGATCGAATGTCTTTTTATCAAGGTGGATTTAACGTTTTCGTACCGTTCGGTGCCGGGCGGGTCAGATAAGATGTCGATTATTGATTCGCATGATTCGGGAGGTAACGCTGCTATCGTGAGGCAATACTTTATGTCAGAATTTGTAATTCTATATGCCTGTAATTGTGCCTCGGCTTGTATAAACCAGGTTGCTGGGTTCGTTGGCCAAAAAGGTGGCAATCGGACGCGTACAGAATCGATTTGTCTTTCATTAGTTTCATTCGAATTATTATTAATGATTTTGGACCTATCCGTAGTAGTGTTTGTAGGTTCGCTACCGTCGTTAACCATGGTAATTAGTATTTGTTAAAAATAATTTTATAATAATATTCTAAAAAAAAATTATAATATATTGAGTAAATATGTTATACTGTTGTTAAAAACAAAACAAAACCAAAAGAAACCAAGAAAAATTAACCTGTTCGATATTTTGGACGACCCGATAAATTATTTCGGATACTAAAAAAAATTGAACGTAATTTTTATAATATCCCGTCCAAAAGCAAATATTGTATTTTATTTTTGGACGACCCTTCATATTATTTTGTGCGCGAAGATTAAAAAAATGTTTGTGCTTTTTGTGTTATCAATCGTAAGTATGATAAGAAATTCTATATAAACTATTAATATTAATTTATTTATTATATATATATGTATATATATCTAATACAGGGTGATGTAAAAAAACTATATAAAAATATAATATTTTGATATGCGTGTAATATTTTGAAATATGTATGTATAATTTTTATAATAAAAATATAATATTTTAAAATGTAATTGTAATTTTTTAATAATAAAAATATAATATTTTAAAATGTATATAATGATTGTTTGTTTTTTCTTTTTTTTTAAATTCAAAATGTATGAAATTCAAAATGTATAATACATAAATTGCAACAGTTTTTATTTTATATAATATATTGTATTAATGCAATTTATAAATTTTATTTAAATGTATGAAAATAATTATAATTATTTTAGATAATTATTTTATTAAATTTTGTATAAATTTATATATATCCTGAACTATTTTCGAACAAGAAAAATGAATTCAATAAAATGCTTTCTATCAGAATATATTTTAAATTTGAATTTTTATATTAAAATAATGAAAATTTTATAAATATGTTGAAATTTATAATCTTTAAAAAAAATATAATCTGATGAAAAAAATGTACTTTTATGAAATTCTTAAAATTACTTTTAATTTTCTAAAATCTACAATTTTAAAATTATTATTTTATTCAAACTTTATGCAAAATAGCTAGTTATTTTTAAGAATTTTTTACAAAAAAAAAGTTAAGTGCACTTAATTAAAATACTTGTTGATTTTATTAATTAAATATGAAAATTTAGAATTTTAATTAAAAAAAAATTACTTGGGTTGATTTTCTTGAGTTTTTTTCTTTTACCAACTGTAGAACGATGACGTTGTTGATTATGATGATGCTGCAGGATGATGACTTGCTGATTCTGATGATGTTGCAGTATGATGATTTACTGATTATATGATAATGCTGCAGGATGATAATTTGCTGATAAAGATGGATTTTCTATTGAAATAACAATTTGCCGCTTATCAATATTGAATTTTATATGTAACTTTTTATGTTACAGCTGTATCTTAGTTTTTTAATGATTTCAATTTTTTATATATAAAAAAACTATTTAAATATACTGTTTTTTAAAATTTTGTATGTTTTAATGACTTTTTTAATTTTTACACGTGTTTTTGTATTTTTTTACTGTTCGGCAATTGTAGATATTACAATTGATATTTTTTTTAAAAACAAAATTTATTATTTAACGTGCTTTTTAATAAAAGTTTATATATGTGTATATTTAATACCACTGATTGTTTTTAATCCACGTGTTTAATTCGGGGTCACGAATTGTGGGATAGCCGGTAGTATGGCTAACCTACACTTATGTAAAAACTGCACTCCAGATATTTAATAAAAATCAATGTATTTATTTTAATTTATTATAACTTATTTTATTTATTCTATTTAATATATTTATTATTTTAATTATGATTAATATACATATTAATAATTAATATTTATCTATTAAATTGTATTTAAAGTTTTTAAAGTTTTTTTTTTTACACCACACTGTAATTAGTTTATTTTGTAAATTTTAATAATAAATTTTAATAATTTCACTTTTAATCTTTCGCTTCTGAAATCTCTTTTACGATTGATTTTTAATCTACCCTCATGCCCAATTGAATATTTATCCAATTAAATCATTTTATCATCGATCTTTCGATTTTATAATAATGATAATATGGTCGTACGATATCGAACAATGTTAAAATATTTATTTGAAATTTCTCTATAAAATTAAGTTTTATAATTACAGGGTGTTGCTACATGTGCTCCATATTTAGCAATACGTACGTTGCATCAACTGGCTGATGATGAATACAACGATTTTCCAATAGCGTATCATGTTTTGAAGAATAATTTCTATGTAGATGACGTTATGTATGGAGCCGATTCTATTCAGGATGCCATTGCTGCTCAAGCAGAATTAATAGCTGCTACAAATCGTGCTGGCTTACCATTAAGGAATGGGCCAGTAATAATGAAGAATTTTTGCGAAAAATTCCTATAAATGAAAGAGAACTTAATCTACCAATGAATTTCGACAAAGAAGAATACATCAAGGCACTGGGCATACAATGGCATCCTGCTAGAGATGTATTTCGATTCAAAATACACTTACCTAATAATGTTACAACAGTCTCAAAACGATCAATTTTATCTGATATAAACTTTTGTTTGATCCTATTGGGTGGATCTTTCCTTGCATACTATCCGCAAAATTAATTATGCAAGATTTATTTACCTTCGTTTTCGTGATGATTCAGGACAAATTCAAGTCCAGCTACTTACTGCAAAAACAAAATTAGCACCATTAAAGCGTAATTATTAGCCAAATATTAGCTGTATTATTAGCCAAATTGATGAAAACGGTCCATCAAGCGATGAATCTGGATCATATAACATCGTATGCATGGCCGGATTCCATGATCACTCTTGCATGGATTCAATCAGCACCTGCAAAATGGAAAACATTTGTAGCAAATAGAGTGTCAATAATACAATCACTTACAAACCCTCATTGTTGGCATCATGTAAGGTTTACTTCCAGTCGAAATGGAACCTTGCACAATTTAGTGGAACGGTCCAACCTTTTTGAGAAATTCAAATATAGAATTTTCAAATACAGCGCCGAATGTCAAAAATCTAGAAGAAAAAATAAGCACGGTTTTAACAATTAATATAACAAATTCTTATATTCATGAAATTATAAATAAATATTCTAAACTTACAAAATTAATTCGAGTTTTATCCTATTGCTTTAGAGATGCACCTAATTCCATTTTATAATTCGCTTCATTCAAGATGATGAATTTAACGCAGAAGAAACGAATTTAATGGAACAGACGACAATAGCAAGGAAGAGCCATCTTTTCACTTTATGTCCTTTTCTAGATGAAAATAAAATTATACGAGTACGAGTAGGTGGTAGATTACAAAATTCAAATTTACTTTTTACACAAAAACACCCAATTTTATTACCAAGGAAATCAAATTTAACGGATTCAGTAATCCAAGCTGCTCATATAAAAACTCATAATGGTGGTCTCAAATTAGTATCTGCTTATCTACAACAAAAATATTGGATTTTGAATGCGAAAAACAATTTAAAAAAAAATCTTAAAAGACGTGTAGTTTGCTTTAAATTTATAACCAAAGAATCTATACAATTAATGGGAAACTTACCAGCATCACGTGTCCTAGTAGCCAGACCATTCTACAACGCAGGCGTCGATTATGCTGGTCCACTAAAAATTCAGGCATACAAAGGACGATGCAAAACCTTTTAAAAGGTTACATGTTACATCTCTATTTTTATATGCCGAAATAGCTAATGGTCTACCGAAATAGATGACACACTGGCCACTCTCGGCACACAATGGCATTTTAATCCTCCAGTTTCACCACATTTCAGCGGTTTATGGGTAGCTGGTGTAAAATCGATAAAATACCATTTGAAAAGATTAACAGGTACTGCAAAATTAACCTTTGACGAGTACAACACCACAAAGAAATATATCCAGAGTAATCAAATCATATACCTCTTTTTGGAAAAAAAATATTTAAAATATTTCAATTTGTAGTACCCCAGAAACCACGTGTTTAGCTAAGGTTTCAGAAAAGTTTTAGAATTGAGTTTCTTTCAAATCAGATAGCTTTCAAATTGAGTAAATTTCACATCAAAAAGCTTTCTAATATTTTTTATGCTCAATATTCAAAGCAAAAATCCATATACAAATATGGAATATATGAATATTTTGCATATAAAATTTACTTCATCTTCTAAAGTAAATATTTCCATTTTTTCAGCGATAACCTATTATATATTAATAAAGGTAGTTCAATTCCCTACAAAAAAGTCCGCGTAAAGGTTATTTTCCGACCAGTAGTTTAGGAAATATATAAGCATTATTATCAAACCATCTTTTGATTGATTACAATAACAAAGTCTAATGAAATGAATACTGCGTAATATAGTATTTGTGTTTGAAAATATATAAATTATGAAAGTATGCGTACCGAAAATTTCTTGAATTTAAATTCAAAAATATTTTTATTTTATATTTTCAATTCTACTGGATTTCAGCATTATCTTAGGGGTTTGCTAATAATAGCTATAAATGTGCTAAATATCTGTCTTGTCGGTTAAAAGTTGATTTATGAGCGTGAGTATGGAAAATATGTATGTTTTACGTAACATTTGTTTTATGAATTTTAAGAAAGAGTTTCTTAAAAATTTTAATCTTTAAAATTTATTTTAATCTTTATATATTTAATTATTGAAAAAACAGAATTTTATGATTATAAAGAATTTATTATTTTAAAGAAATAATTATATATGGAATCGACGATCGATGAGGTTGTTCGTGATTGTATAAATTTGCCCTTACATCACGTTTAAAATTATCAAAAATTCAGTATTTTAAATTTTTCTAATTTTTATAAAATATTAATTATTTTAAATAAATTTTCCTAAAAAGTTATTTATGAAGGGCTAAACAATTTTATTAATTTTATTTATAACTAATTTTATAAAACGGAATGTTTTATTTTTTCTTAAAAATTTCTTCGCTTTTTGTAATATGTAATTTAAATTTTTCAAAATATTGCTAAAATCCAGTAGAATTGAAAATATAAAATAAAAATATTTTTCAAATTTAAATTCAAGAAATTTTCGGTACGCATACTTTCATAATTTATATATTTTGAAACACAAATACTATTACGCAATACTCATTTCATTAGACTTTGTTATTGTAATCAATCAAAAGATGGTTTGATAATAATGCTTATATATTTCCTAAACTACTGGTCGGAAAATACCCTTTACGCGGACTTTTTTGTAGGGAATTGAACTACCTTTATTAATATATAATAGGTTATCGCTGAAAAAATGGAAATATTTACTTTAGAAGATGAAGTAAATTTTATATGCAAAATATTCATATATTCCATATTTGTATATGGATTTTTGCTTTGAATATTGAGCATAAAAAATATTAGAAAGCTTTTTGATGTGAAATTTACTCAATTTGAAAGCTATCTGATTTGAAAGAAACTCAATTCTAAAACTTTTCTGAAACCTTAGCTAAACACGTGGTTTCTGGGGTACTACAAATTGAAATATTTTAAATATTTTTTTTCCAAAAAGAGGTATATGATTTGATTACTCTGGATATATTTCTTTGTGACAACACATTACTCTGTCAAATTCAGGAAGCGTTGAACTCCAGACCATTATGTCCATTAGCGTGAGTCACGCCGTAAACCACACGCCGTGAACCACAGATGATTTGACTGTTCTTACTCCTGGACACTTTTTGATCATGGATGCGTTAAATACTCCACTAGAAATTAATCTACAAAATATAAAATTAAATAACCTTGACCAGATGGCAATATATTCAAAAACTTTGTCACAGTTTTTGGGATCAATGGAGAAATGATTACCTGTCCAAACTGCAACGTCGACCAAAATGGAATGTTCAGCATGAAAACATGCAAATTGGAGATATCGCATTCCTCACAAACGAAAATTATAGATAATTATCGTGATGAACACTGCATATAACTAATACTTAAATTGAACATTTAATAACCATAATTATAGTGAAACACACAACAAACAATATGAATTAACATTATTTTTTAGTTTCCTTTTATTGAATTTACATTCATATTTTCCTCACCTGGGCATAGCTCCTAAACGGCTTTACCGATTTAACTCAAATTTGAAACTTAAGCTCGTGTTATTAATCACTCGGTACTTTCATGGCCCTGCGAGGGGACGGGGGTTGGGCCTATTTTCTAAAAAGTCATGTGGGGTATCAAATGAAAGTTCTTGATGAGTACATCTCGTTGGGTAGTGTTTCGGGCAACTAGGACCATGTGGGGCCCCCAAAAAATAGGGCCAAAAATTAAAAAAAATCATGTAAATTAAAGGTCTGGAAGAGTAGATATCTTTGGGGCAAGTAATAGAAGTGTTTTGGGGCAACTAGGGTCATGTGGGGCCTGAAATTATTATTAATTTTCTTTTATTAAATTTACAATTCATATTTTCCTCACCTGGGCATAGCTCTTAAACGGCTTAACCGATTTAACTCAAATTTGGAACTTAAGCTCCAGCTTTTACCCATTCTATGCCACATAATTTTCATGGCCCAGCGAGTGGGCGAGTCAGGTTCATGTGGGGGCCTGATAAATGGGGCCAAAAATAATAAAAATCATGTGGGGTATGAAAATAAAGGTCTCAATGATTTGGGTAATGTTTCAGGTAAAGAGGGCCCTGTGGGGTCCCTAAAAATGGAGCGAAAAATAACAAAAATCACGTGGGATATCAATTTAAGGGCCGGGAATAGTAGATATCTTTGGGGCATGTCATGGGAGTGTTTGGGCCAATCAGAGCCATGTAGATGTCTTTTCGCTCTTGCGTCGGTTAAAAAAAAAGAACACTCTCTTTCCATCGGTGCTTCGTTATGGGTCGATAATTTTTTATATTGTTTGGGTTATATATATAAATATATATAGTATATATATAAAATATATATAGTATATATATATCACAGAGCGAAATAAATATCTGTTATGATGAAACATAGATTCATGAATTATGAAATATCAAAACTTAATGAATCAAGCAAAAAAATCTTAAAAGGAGTAAAAATATTCTATAATCAAGGTATATATTCTAGAATTATGGAAAATGTATTATTCTTAAATCATGTATTATTTCACAAATCTAGATATTTTTTTTTTCTCAAATGAAGAATTATTTTTATATTTTCATGTTTTTTTTCTCTAAAATTAATGAATAAAAATATTCTTACACTGTCATTACATAATATTCTTGACTTGTGAACTTTTAGCTTAATTTAAGAAATGCATAACTAGATCAAATTAAAGATTTAAATTTTCTTGATTCAAGAATAATAAATATATAATGTTTAAACAGTTTTCAAGAAAGTATTTCTCTAAATTTTAACGAAAATTCAGTTATTGGAATTAACTTGCTTTATGTTTTTTTTTTTGTATTTCAGCATGCATATAATTTTCTTGAAATAAGCAAAAAAATATAGCAATCTCAAAAAACTAGAAAGTTTAAAATTTTGATTTTTCAAAATCAAAAAAATTAAATAGGATATCCGAGGTAAAAAAGTGTTCTAAGCAAATAATAACATTTTAGAGATATTTACGTCTTGAAAATTTGAATTCCATAGCATTATCAGTCCAGGATCTAGGGGCAAGAGAAAGTTTAGGAATTATATTTGTGGAGGGGCATATCTCCGAAACTAGGGGCTCAATTAAAAAATGTTAAATAGAAAATCATCATTATTATCCCTTATCTATAACCTGTCCAAATTTGAACTCAATACCTTTTTTCCGTTTCCAAAATAGAAAAATATTTACAATTTTTTTTTGAAAAAATTCTAAGTCCCCAAAATTTCATGATATTTGGATATGAAAACATGAATTTTCTTGTTTCCAGCAATATTTTCTTGAGAAGAGTAAAAAAAATCAGAAGAAATAAGTTCGTGTAATTTATTTGCTTGTTTTTAGCAATATATTCTTGAAAATAGCAAAGAAAAGCGGAACAAAAAATTTCGTGTAATTTATTTGCTTGTTTTTAGCAATATATTCTTGAAAATAGCAATGAATAGCGGAATAAATAATTTCGTGTGATTTATTTGCTTGATTTTAGCAATATATTCTTGGATTAAGTAATACGCGCAAGATTCTAGAATATTTTGTCACACAAAGTTTTTCAGAAAGAAAATTATCAAGTTTATTCTAAGTCCAGTTTTAAAACAAGAAAGTTATAGTGAGTGACGGAGCAATAAAATAATTATATTTCGTGAGTTTAATTTAATTTAACAAGAAGTGTAATTTCTTTATTTTGTAAAATGAATTGTGGAATTTAGATTAGTGCTTTTTAATACATATAATTTTCTATTTTTTGTGCTTTTATCTTTTAGTTTCTTCTAAAATGGCTAATTTTAATTTCGACGATTATATATTGTTTGATGATACTAACAATATAATTGACAATGTTAGTGAAGTTTGTGCTGGTAAATAATTAATATTAATTTTCTAACGCAATTGAAAGATGTGGTTTTTAAGATTTTTATATAAAATATAAATATTTGCTGAACTAAATTTTTTTTAAAAAAACTTTATATAAGTAGTTGGTGCAATAAAATAACATTGTCATATTAGTTTATTAATGTGAAAGAATTGTAAGTAAATTATGTGTAATATAAACTATTTTATTATTACAAATTTTGTGCTGTTATATAATTAAATAAATGTGATGATTTTAAATAACTAAATATAAGTTGTTAATCACAAGGTATATGGTTGCGATTATTATAGTATTATAATCTTTTAAAGTTTTTATGATATAATTTAATTGAAATTCAATCGCATGTGTTTGAATATAGATGTTACAATATATATGTATATATGTATAATATATATATATATATATATATATATATATATATATATATATATATATATATATATATATTAAATTCTCTGTTTTAAATTTTCAAATTACAGTGCATGAAACAAATAACTAATTACTGCAGTTTTTTAGTAAAAATACTTTTTAAATACTTTCACATTAATGACAATATTATGTAAACATTAATTTTAATTTGATCAGAATTATATATTATTATTTTATCAGAATCAGACCAACAATCATACAGAGTAGTTACATTAAATACAATGCCAGATACTTTATCCGAAGTACAAGAACTTTTAACCAGTTGGGGTTTAGAAATTTTGAATTCGAAATTTGCCAAAATAACAATTAATACCCTGCGATACATGACAGAGGTAGACTTACAGTCATTTTTTCCAGAAAATGATGATATTAATTTAAGGTGCCAATTTCGAAATCATCTTATAAAATGGCGACAGGATAACGTAACTTGAAATATATTTTTCACAATAATAAATTTAATGAACTGTTTTTCAAAGGGTTATCAGATAACTGTTCCAAATTTGAGCGAAACCTTATCCATGAACTCATCGATACAATCATGGATAGAATTAAATAATTTTTCTTCATGTTCTTCACCATCAGGTTCCACTAATATGGACAACCTTAACATCTGCTTTGTAAGTTTAACAAACTATATAATATTGTTTAATTTTCTATGTTTATACATAAAACAAATTTTTTATAATAGGTCTTAAAAGATTTCCTATACAAACAACTAAGGGATTAAAAATTTTAGACATGTGCGGTGGTAACGACAAAAGCGTTTTGACAAATGAAGCTAGAGATATTTTAATTACAAATATCGTTCAATTTTTTATTGAAAACAATGTTTGTATGAAACCCAAAGATTTTGAAAAAATAAAATCTGATATAGTTTTTACATTTCCTAAAGAGAATGGTGTAAGTGACATTTATATTTAAACTCCCGATTTTTGCATTAAATTTGGAAATATTTTAGGATTACTATTATAAAGGAGGTAAAAGGCCTACAGGAAAATTATACAATAAATACAGAAATTCTGCGTGCAATCTTCGTAAAATCGGATACTTCAAATCCGCAAAAAAACTAAAAATTGATGAAGATACAAAAATATTAGAAAGTGAAAGTAATGATTATTGAAAACAATGATGATTTCAATTAAATTAAAGTTATAAAAACTTTATTTTAAATCTTTTTTATAAACACATCGTTGATTTAAATTAAACTAATAAAAACCATATTTTAATTCTTTTTTTAATTTAGGTGAGGGTGAAGATTTATCTATTTTAGAAGCGGATAAAAACTGGCTGAAAGTTTGCTACGAACCATGGGAAACTGTTGAAATTAAATGGATAAATACATATCCGTTAAGAAAAAATGATATTAGAAATACAGATAAAAACGCTGTTGAATTTTTGACAGATTGGCCTCTTCTAAAATCAACAAATGGTTTTCGATTAGTATGTATTAATTTATAATATTTTGAATAAAAATTTTCTTAATTTTAATTTTTGATAGTAGAAAAAAAATTAACACATATATTCAACCAAATTAAGTTAATATTTATTATTATTTTATAGATTGAAATTGATTTTGAGCATAAATTTAAAGATAAATCTTTAAATTTAATAAATGGGTGGAAAATTTTTAAAGATAAAGCTCCAACAATTTTAGAGAGACAATTAAAACAAGCTAAAGCTCAAAAAGAAGTACGCAATCTTTCAACACAAGAAGGTAATTTAACTTTTATAAAATTAGTTTATTATGAATCTACAATGTTTTTGTTTTACAGATATTTGTAACTATCAACTATTTTGCATTCTGCATTCAGCTTTACCTCTCTCTGGTCGTATATCTAAATCCAAAGGTGATCAAAAAGGATTTTGGAAACCTTCTATAGAAGATTCCATCAAAACATTTATATTGGAAATAGAAGTACCTGGAGAACTAAAATCTCAACTTGATGTTCGTAGAAAATTATATAAGGAATTTGGACTAAATTTACAACCACTGATTGTTGTATTCAAAAATTCAGAAAGTAAGCGGTATGCAGTTGTATTTGATGATGTATTTTATTCATTTGATTCAATTATTAGTTGTGTTGACATTTGTTTTAAAATATGTTTTGTCTTAAATTTAAAATTTCAATTTGAATGCATAAATGTATGGCAATTTATCCAAAAATATTTTTATTGTATAGATTCTAGCTTTGACGGTTCGTTAAATAGTAATGTTTTGTCTTTAATTTCAAACTTTAATAGCGCATCTTAGCGGATTTAAATAAACGTACGAGTATATTTAAAATTAAACATATTTTTATTTATTTTTTAAACATGTTTTATAACTGTTTCATGTGCTTAGAAATATTTGAAACAGTTGATTTACTAATATGTCATTTAAAATATGTGCATTTTATAAATTCTGACACAGTACTAAAATGTGGTCAGCATAATTGTCCACAGCATTTTAGTAAAATATATAATTTTAAGAAACATCTTAAAGGCTGTCAGAAAAATATTTTAGTTAAAGAAGTATCTACAGATTGTTTATTAAACCCAAAATTGAATATCCAAAAATCAGATCAATGTCATTTTCAAAATAATATTTCCGAAACATTTAATGAAACCGAATTTAATTCAGATATTGAAATTTCAAAAATTATAAATTTTCAAAATTTAGTTGAAAATTTAATGATTGGTTTTGTCACTAAACTATCTAATAATAGTAATGTTCCTAAATCTTTAGTTGAAAATATCATAGAAGACATTACAACAACTTTGTTTGATCCCATTTTTTCGAAATTAAAAGAAATAATTCTGCCTTCAGTTTCCAATAAAAGAATAAAAGATGAAATATCGAATTTAACAGATTTATTAAAAAAACCATTTGAATCAATGAAATCTGAATATTTGTTTTTAAAACTATTAAAAAAAAAGAATCTATATATGTCTCCACAAAATTTTATAATAAATAGAGAAAATAAAATATCAATGACAAAAGGAATACCACATTTAAAAGATATGAAAACGGTTGGAACTATACTCCCTATTGAATTTGAAATAAAAAAAATTTTCGAAAGACCAAATGTTTTAATAGATGTTTTGCAGCATATGGAATATTTATCAGCTCCTAATTCTGACTCGATTTCAAATTTTATTCAAGGCGAACTATGGCAAACTAAATTAAAATCGATAAATAAAAAATACGTTATACCTTTCTTTTTGTATTACGATGATTTTGAAACGGGCGATCCTCTCGGTAGTAATTCCGGTAAACAGTCCTTAGCTGGATTCTATTTTAATTTTCCCACTATTCCAAAAAAATATTCTTCACTGGATACAATTTTTGTTGCTATGATTTTAAAATCAAAAAATTTAAAAGCTTTTGGTAACCATAGTTCGTGTTACATGTTAATAAATGTTATAAAAAAGTTAGAATCAGATGGCATATTAATAGAAATTGATGGCAAAACTTTTCAGGTTTATTTTGTGTTAGGTCTGGTTATTGGAGATAACTTAGGTGTTAATTCAATATTAGGATTTGCAAAGAGCTTTTCACATAACGCATACTGTCGAATTTGTATTCAGAAAAAGGCAGATAATAACACAAAACGGGCAGATGATATAATATTAATAAGAACAAAACAAAATTATGAACATTCTTTACAAACTTTGACATATAAAGAATCTGGTATTTTCGAAGATTCAATTTTTAACAGTATTCCGTTTTTTCATGTCACTGAAAATTTTACATGTGATATAATGCACGATCTTATGGAAGGCGTTATTAAATATGGCTTAGTAAACAGTCTTCACTATTTCATTATATCTAAAAAAAATTTTACTTTAGAATTCTTAAATAATCGTATTCAAAACTTTGGGTACGGAGACTTAGAAATTCGTAACCGTCCACCAAATATAAAAGAAAATCATTTGAAAAATAAGATTCTTCATTTAAGTGCCCGACAATCTCTTTGTTTGATGGATTATTTTACGTGTATTATTGGTGACAAAGTATCCAAATCAGATAAAGTTTGGGCATATATACTAATTTTACAAGAAATGACTGAAATGTTGTTAAAAACATCTTTTACTAGTGTTGAAATTGTCATGCTATCAGAAATTATTCATAAACATAATATGTTATATGTTAAGATTTTTGATGACACTTTAAAACCAAAACACCATTTTCTTTATCATTATCCGTTGATTATTAAAAAATCAGGTCCTTTAAAAATGATGTGGTGTATGCGTTTCGAAGCCAAGCACAGAGAAATGAAAAATTATACCAATGTTACGACATCAAGATTAAATTTGTCTCTGTCATTAGCAAAAAAATGTATGATCAAATTTGCTTATAATAATTTTATAAACTTAGGCTTAGGTTCTGATATTAATATATGTTCCAAAAAAGTTGAAATTGTTAAAAAGTCTCTAATTGAAAATGAATTTAATATTAAGTTTCCGAACTTTGCTGTTGAAAACATTAAACAAACCCATAGTTTTGAATATAAGTGTTGTTTATATACCCGTAACAAATATTGTTATGATCACAAAGCAAAGGAATTATTTAAAATTATAAATATTTTGATTCATGAGCAAACACCATTTTTAATTTTAAAACCTAAAGAAATTAAGAAATTTGATAAACATTTTCGTGTGGTTGAGATTGGAAATTATATAGAAAATTTTAAATATATTAATTTAAATAATTCATGTATAACAAAATGTTTTCAACTACATGCACTTCCAGATGGAAGGACAATATTTAAACCAATAATTTTATAATAATTTAAACAACTGATAAATTTTAATTAAACATTTGTTATAACTATTTTTATGTTTAAAAAAATAATAATTTTAAGGCAAATAATATAAGTTATATTATATATACTGTAATTTTATACTGTAATTTTAAGTAATATTAGTTTAAATGAAAAATTAATAAACCATTATATTTGATTTAATTTACTTGCTTTTTCGTTGGTGTTTTTAATAAGATATAAATAATTAAATTTCAGGTAACCAATAATATTTCTGTAATCCATTCTTATTGAAAAGAAAATTCAGAAATTTGTTTGCTCATTTCCTGTGCGATTTGCTTTATAATTCTAGAAAAAGTTATTCTTAAAATTAGCAATTAACTCTTTGGATTCAAGAAATGTTATTACTTGGATTATATTCTTAAGAAACATTATTCAAAGACAATGTTTCTTATATTAAGCTCGATTTATTTCATGAATTGTGATTGACGTTTTCTTTGATCATGCATTCTATGACTTCAAACAAGAAACACTATTTCCTAATTCATGTTTGAAATTATGCTTTATTTTATGGTTTTTTGATCATCACTCATGAATCTAAAAATTCTTAATATAAGCGAGATTTTCACAATACAAGAAATTTATAATTTGTGAAAACAAATTTCTTCAATCGTGCAAAACAGTTTCTTGGCTCAAAATCTGGTTCCAAAATTACTTGAAAGTAGCAAAATTTTCACAATACTAGCAATCTTTTCTCTCTGTGTACAAACAAATTAAGATAGAGATCTGCATCATCAATAAATAATCTGAGACCTTGCTTTAGAGAGGAAATAAAAATAAGAATAAAAATACGGCAATCTTGTACTTAATGTGGAGCTACAGGAACAGGCTACAGTTAAAAATCTTTAAGCAGAATATTTTGTTCTAAAATATTTAACAACAACTTTGTATGTTCTAGGAGAGGTTTTATATATTTTGTTTACTTAGCGGAAAGTTTTGAAATAAACCTCAAAGTACTCTCGATAATAAAACTACTCAAAAATTTTAATATATAAATTTAGTTATTTTACTTTACTTTTTTACTTTTACTTTACTTTAATTGAATTTACAATTCATGTTTTTCTCACCTGGACATAGCTCCTAAACGGCATGACTGATTTAACTGAAATTTGGAACTTAAGCTCGCGTTATGACCCATTCGGCACCACAAAATTTTCAAGGCCCAGCGAGGGTCGGGGGGGTTGGGCCTATTTTTAAAAAAGTCATGTGGGGTATCAAATTGATGAGTACATTACGTTGCGTAGTGTTTCGGGTAACTAGAACCATGTGGGGCCCCAAAAAAATAAAAAAATATACATATGTAGGTATATATAACAATATATATATATATGAGCCGTTAATTTTGCAAGTGGCATAAGTGACTTTTCGCGAAACATGAGTTAGAGCTTTTTATTATTAACCGCTCAAATATATATATATATATATATATATATATATATATATATATATATATATATATATATATATATATATATATATATATATATCGTACCGTCCAAGCAATATGTTGATAACTCGAACAACCCAACTTTTCAGGATAGTGAAAACATTGAAAAAAATTAATAACTTTATTAAACCAAATCGAAGTTTTATGTGTTATATATCAAATTAAAGCTTATTTTACATAGAACCGCTACAATTAAAAATTGATCCTATAAGTTGAAATAATGATGAGGTATAGCGTTAATCAACTTTTAAAATTCAGAAAAAATACATATCTACGTTAGTAACTCGGGTTACATACCCGTGTTTTATTAAAATGTTCAAGGAATATCTTGTAACTAGAGTTACAAACATAATGCTAGGAATAATGTGTAAGATTTATGTTATTACTCGAGTTACAAACATAATGTATGGAGAATTTTTTTATTTGAATATTGTTAAGTCGAGAAAAAATTATACTGCACGGAGTTTTATCAAATGAATAATATAAAAATTATGAGTTATCAACTAGTTCCTATATTAAACCAGATTGCTTTTTAATTATTTTCAATTAAAGAAATTTTTATATTCCAATTATAATAAAGAAAATTTATTTATCACATTTTCTTTATAGCGTTACACTTTAAATTTTTTAAAAAAATTTTATTCATACCAAAATAATTTATTATAATACATTATATTATTTTTACTATAATTAGGAAAAGAATTGAGTTATGTAAAATGATAGTGTAATTATCCCCATATTTTATGTCCAATAACTGTGACACCTAAACAGCTATCACAGCAAAATTATAACCAATTAATTGTGACACCAAAAACACAATTATTTAGTTATTTTATTAGTTTGCTGTGATAGCTGTTTAGGTGTCATAGTTGTTGGGCATAAAAATATGGTAATAAACACAATATCATTTTACATAATTCCGCTGCAGAATAACAATTCAATACACATTAAAAAATAAAAAATAAAAACAATAGAAACAAATAAAATTAAAAAACAATAGAAACATAAAATTATAATTCAGTAACAATAACTTTTTTAAGAAAAAGCTATGCAAATATATAGTATAAATTTCCAAGGATTGTTTAAAACAAATTTTCATCTTCTGAAGATTCATTTTCATTGGAATGTAAATTTTCATAAAATTGATGATAAAATGTAGGTACAATCAATTTATGACATAAATCAATCAAATCATTTTTTTTTTAATACTGATAGGTAAAGGCCCATCATATAATTGTTCAATTTTTGCTTCAAGCGGATTAATTTTTTTTCTACCACGATTATTAATTAAGAAAAGATTGCACTGGTTATACTCCTCCTGGGTAAAATCTTCTTTATACAACATTATAAATGGATCATTGCTATCAAAATAAATTTCTTTTATTTTTGAAAAACACATTTTTGGTTTAGCAGCAAATGAACATTTATTAGAAAATTCTCGGAAATTCAAAAAATCTTCTGTCATCATTTCAATAACTTCATACTTTTTTCCTGAAACTTTAGCATTTCTTATCACAGAGTACCATTGTACAGACACGTAAACGGTTTGACCCTTCTTAGCTTTCTCTATAGCGTGAACACTATCCCTCTCATTCTGGATATGTCCCTTTTCTAAAAATTTATGTTTTATAGTAACTTAGAATTCATGACAAGCTCAGGAATAGAAAGCAAAGACAATCTAGTTACGATTCTGACCGGGACAATTATGAGACCAAAACACAAATTCTTTAACGCCCTTTGCTGCTTCATTTTTAATAAATTTATATAAGCAACTGGATACCTCATTACCACCTCTCTTGGCAATATTTTTATCCCAAACATAGCATAGGGCCCATATTATAAATTGTAAAATTAAAGGCACTAAACATTCGTTTATAATAAAGCGCATTCGCTTGACTATTGGGACATGTAAGAAATTTTTTGAAAGTCAAAACATGATGTTATTTGGTCCCCATTTGATGCAATAGCATTTAATTTATTTTTGTCTTTTAGAAGAGAACGAGCCAGATCTTTGTCATGAAGGTGTTTTTTATGTCTTTCTTCGTTGTCTTTTTTTTCCTGCTCAGAAAAGTTTTGATATGAAAAACATTGATTACATTGATCTACTTTTGGTTTAAAGAAAGCAATATTAAATTCAGAATTAAAAATGCCGCGGTATTGACTAGGTATTGACGCAACGTAGCAATTTCTTCCGGTTTTTTATTTTTATTCTTCTCTTCATACAATCTACGCATTTTAGCTATATTAAGACCTTCGTCACTTAAATATAACTTAGAAGTTTTCTTTCTCAAATAATGGGATTCAATCTGCGGAAAAATCATTTACATTATTTTTAATAGTTACGTTATTATCATTTAATGGTCTGCTATAAGTATGGCGTTTGTCAGGAGACAAGATACCCTTCATTATTTGAATTGAAATAAGCAGTATCAACCCATTTCCAAGTTATACCAAAAGTATTAAAAACAGTTTTGGAACACACTTCAATATTTTGATGTGAATTAATTAGAGACGGTAGATAATATTTTCTAGCTCAAGAACGTTGTCGTTTTTTTTCACCAATTATATTGGTTTTCTTATCAAAAGCTTTTGAATATTTTAAAATAAAATTCCACTGTTCTTGTTTACAGCCAATTTTCCAGAATAGCTCCAATAGTATCTATTGGTTCTCTTCAGAAATAAAAGTTGAATATTTTTTACGACACTTTTCACCACATGTGCCTCTCATTTCACTTTTAGATGTTATTGTACCTTTACTATTTCTATATTGCAATCCAGCATTACAATTTTTCTTAATTTGATTTCTTATCCATTCTTTTGATATTGCTTTTCTTTTTTTACCTGGATTTTTCTTGAAAGTTTGTTTCTTGGCCTTCGGTGTAATGGGGCTAAATGTAGGACTAACATCATCATCAGTGGCGCAACAACCCGGGCGGGTCCTGGCCTTGTTAATAGTTCTTCTCCAGTTTCTTCTGTCACTGGCTGCTGTTATCCAGTTTACAGCTCCGATCGCTCTTGCATCTTTTTTAACGCCGTCTCTCCATCGCAGCTTTGGTCTTCCTGTATTTCTTCTTCCTTCTGGGATAGCTTGGAATATTTTTTTAATAGTTCGGTTTTCCAACATACGACTAATGTGCCCGGCATATTGCAATCTTTTTATTTTTATATCGGTGACAATGTCAGCTTCTTTATAGATGTTATATAGCTCGTGGTTGTACCGTATACTCCGCACGCCGCCTACACATACTGGTCCATAGATTCTGCGTAGTATTTTTCTTTCGAATGTGCCTAACATATTTTCATTTTCTTTACTTAAGGTCCATGTCTGTGAAGCGTATGTTAGCACCGGCCGGATCAGTGTTTTATACAATGTTATCTTACATCTTCTAGATATCGCCCCGGGATTAGTTGTTTCCTCAAACCAAAATAACATCTGTTCGCTAATACTATTCTCCTTTTTATTTCGTCTGTTACATTATTTAGATTATTCATAGACGATCCTAGGTACACAAAGTTTTCGACTATTTCTACATTAAGCTCTCCAATTGTTAGATTTTGTCCCACGGATCTGCGCTTTTCATTTGATGTGGACACCATCATACACTTTGTTTTTACTTCGTTTATCTTAAGCCCCATTTTTTCAGCAGACTGTTCTATTTTTACGAAGGCTTCTTTGGCAGCTAAGACAGACCTTCCCACAATATCTATATCATCAGCATAACCTAGTAATTGCAATGATTTATTAAATATTGTTCCCGTGGTAACTACTCCTGAATCCCTAACGACTTTTTCAAGAGCGATATTAAAAAGAATGCACGATAATGCGTCACCCTGCCGTAGTACATTACGAGTTGAAAACTTCTCTGATATTTCATTCTGTACTTTAACCGAACATATAACATTTGCAAGTGTTGCTTTTATGAGTGCTATTAATTTCGCCGGAATTTTAAACTCTTCGTACAGACGTACCCTGATGACCCGATCATAAGCAGTATGAAAATCAATGAACATATTAAAAGTATCAATATTAAATTCCGAACTTTTTCCAAGATTTGTCTTACTGCAAATATTTGGTCAATGGTTGATCTTGCTGGTCTTAAAACACTTTAGTATTCTCCTAGATTATTTTCTACGATCGGGAGGAGCTTATTATATAAAATTTTAGCAAATACCTTGTACGCTGTATTCAGCAATGTTATCCCCCTGTAGTTCTTACAATCTAAGACATCCCCCTTTTTGTGTATCGGACATAACACCTTCATTCCATTCAACCGGTAATTGTTCAGTTGACCATATATCCAATATAATTTTATGGAACTCTTTTACTAATCGTTCACCACCATGCTTAAATAGTTCTGAACATAGTCAATCATTTCCTGGTGATTTATTATTTTTCATTTTAGATATAGCTTCTTTGACTTCAGCCAAGGATGGTGAGGCTATAACTTCCATATTTACCGGTTGTAGATCTAACACTTCGCTAGTGTTGTTATCTTCGCTATTAAGAAACTCATCAAAATGTTCCACCCATCTTTCCAGCACTTTATGAGTTTCATTTAGAATATTACCTAGCTTATCTTTACACGCGGACACTCGTGCTTTAAATTCTCTCCTCATATTGTTTACCCTATTATAGAACTCTCTTGTTTCATTTTGATTTTTAAACATTTCCAGTTCCTCCATTTGTTTCTTTTCGAGTTGTCTCTTCTTTATTCTGTGTATGCGCTTTTCCTTAGTGAACGCTTTATATCTGCGAGATACTTCCTGATCTTTTAGGGCATCAATATTGAATTGTTGCAGCCTACTTCCATGTTGTTTCTTTATATTCGATATTCTAGCCCTAAGAGTTGAGATGACTAAGTAATGATCTGAGTCTACATTTGCACCCGTGTATGTCCTGACACTCATGAGATTAGATACGTGGCGAGCATCAATGAAAACATGATCTATTTGATTTCTACTTCTACCATCTGGTGACACCCATGTCGCTTTATGGATGTCCTTACCATTAAATAGTGTGCTACCAACCACCATATTTCTGGATGCTGCAAAATTGACTACCCTGCTACCATTATCATTTGATGCTTCATGAAGACTAAACTTTCCTATATAATTCTTGTACACTTCCTCTTTTCCTATTTTTGCGTTCATATCACCTACTATAAGTTTTATGTCATTTCCAGGACAATCATCATAAGCTTTTTCTAATTCATCATAAAAACTAACTTTAACTTCATCTTCCTTATCCTCAGTAGGTGCATGCACATTTATAACACTAATGTTGAAAAATTTACCCTTTATTCTTATTGTGCATATTTTTGGGCTGATTGCTTTAAAACCAATTACGAGCTGCTTCATTGTCTTCCGTACTAAAAAAACCGTGCCGAATGTATGTTGTAGATCGTGACAACTGTAATAAAAATCATACTCCCGGTTCTGTACCAGCCCACTTCCTCTCCACCTAACTTCTTGTATTGCCGTAATATCCACATTGTATTTATTTAGCTGTTCCGAAAGTATTTTGAGTCCACCACTGGTATATAGAGTTCTTACGTTCCAAGTTGCAAGTTTCCAATCATTAATCCTTTTCCGTTTTCCAGTCCATATCCGATTTTGTTGGCTATTATATCCGAGGCCTTCTCTTTGACTTCTCCTAATAATTTTATTTTTATGGGTTAGGTTATTAGCCTATCGCCAACCCCTTTTTGCGGGCTGCGCTGGTATCAGTGGGTCCCGTATTATAGTGATGTGTTTCCTTCCTGTTGTCACTCGCCTCTAGCATTCAGCCGAACAGCGTTCACAATTGGCAGATTCGACATAGTTGTAACACTGGAATATAGCAGGATAACTATAACTATTGAACCATACCCTAACCACCAAAAAAAGGACTATCTTCATCATTTATGGGGTAGGTACTTGATGCTTCTTCTAACGATTCAGTATCAGTTTCTGGTTTATATTCTGAATCCTCATCGGTCATAAATGGATCGTTTGATTGTTCTGAATCATCATGAATAACTGTATCTTGAATTTCATCAAGTTCTAATTCAACATTAGAACCTGATTTTGAACCGGAATTTCCTGATATTCTTCCTTAAATTAAGAAAAAAATTAGTAATTATTTAACAAAATAGTAAAACCAACTTACTAGCCATTTTCGCATTACTCTCATTGTTAACAGCAGAAATTTTAGTCAGCGTTTCTACATTGTTACCAAAATTCGGCCCATTATCCACACAGTATTTGTGTACGTGTGTACTCAGAGATCGATATATTTCATTATTGGCACGTATCTGTTACCAAGTGGGGATATGGAGCGACTTAGTTAATTTGTAGTTTTTTCAACGAACATTTATTACCGTTTTGTGACCGAAGCATATTACACACATTTATGTCAATTTATGGTTAGTAAGACTTAATTTTGTTTCTGTAAAATCTTTACATTTATAATATTAAAAATTCATATACTTCACTATTAAGTATATTACTAAAATAATATAATACTTAACAAAATAAATAAATAAATGTCAAACTTTATTCCTTCGACTTGGTAAAATGTATACACAAAAATTAAAACAAATGACATTTTAATTGTAAAATATTATATGTTCTAGAATAAAAAATTAATGCGCTTTAGAAATATGTTAAATTTTAATAAAAAATTATTTAAAAAAAAAAATATAAAATATTTATATGACATTTAATTTTTTTAAATTATTTTTAATAAATTGCTTTTATCTTATACAAAATAATTTAAGGTTTTGAGACGGAAATAAATAATAAATTAGTTAAAAAAGTAATTTTAATATTTTAATTTAATAAACTTATTAAAATGGATGCCATTACTTTGCATCAAATAGATAAGTGTAACTTTAAAGTGAAATGTGACTAAATGTGCCCCAAAGTTACTACACAATTTCCATTTTCTTTCTAATTGCAGGTTCCATTTTGTTTCTAATTTCAGGTTCAATGATATGGAGGTGTCCGTCATTGGGTTATGTACTGCCATCTACTTTTGATGATTTTTGATGCTAAAAAAGTCGGATAAACGGATATTACAGTATTACGCGATAAACCTTTTTAATTAACTTGCTACTTCCCTACAAATAGTTACTTTTATTCAATTTTAAAAATTTAACTTCTATTAAGCAAAGAGATTCTGTGTGATATACGATTTCAGTTTTAGTTATTAGAATAAACATAATATTTTAATTATAAATTTAATATTTTTAAATTTTTGAATTAATTTTAGGCGTTGTCCGAATTGTCTAAATCCTAGATACGGGTCCGACCATATATCCATATCTAATATTTCTCCTTTAATATGAAAATGTTACTCAAACGGCACAAAATTCATTTTATTATTATTTTATGGTAACATATTACTTTATTAGAATATTAGAAGATGCCATTATCCACACATTGTGTATGGGTATTATGACTATATAAACACAAACGTGTATCAAAATGTGTAATAAATGTGGCGGTAAAGTATAGAAAACGTTATTGACTCATATATTGTTCATAAAGACGATATTGTGTACTTAAATATTTGGTTACATTTCGGTTACATTTAGTATTAACATATCAGTTTTTGAAAGTAAAAATAATCACTTTTGGTAACATTCAGGACACAAAAGATACCGATTTGTTACTATAAAGATATATTGCTTTTACAAGTTATTTTAACGTAAAATATTGGTTAAAGTGTCACATTAAAATCAGAATTACTTTATTAACACAAAAATTATAAAATTTAACCACATTGTGACTCAAGTTCTTAATTTTGTTACTACAATAGTTACAAATTTCTGCTTGGGTAAATTCATTTTTCGTTTTTCTTAAATTATATTTAACATCATTTTCTGGACGGACAAGTGTATGTCTGTTCTAAACTCTGAACATACAATTTTTGCTGATGGACCTTTTATGAATTTTTGAAAATAAAATAATGAAAATCGTCAATTAAAAATTGTCGAAAAAAAAAAACATTTTTAAAAGAACTTACCAGCCGATGTATCAGCACTATTATTATTATTAAAATCATCTGACCAAATATTATTTGTGAGATTATTTCCTAAAATAAATGTATAAAAATAATTTATTTTTCAATTCATTAAGATTTGAACTTTACTTAATATTTTTGCTAACAGGTAGACATTTTATTTTTACTAATTTCACAAAATATAAATAAAAATGTTAAGACCATACACTTGACTTATATATAAATAAATATAAAAAATTTGCACAAGGAACATCTAATTTTGGCATACAACATTTGTATTTCTAGTGTTACCCTTTATAGTTTTTATTTCTATACTGAGAAAATTGCACAGCGTTTCGCAAAGAAAAAATCTTGTTTACAATTATAGGTTATTTTCGGCGTAATTTTAAAATTTAGATAAATTTTTAAACATAAACCGTTTTTTTAGTACTTCAACAATTTTACAAAAAGTTCCATGTAAATTTCCATGTAAGTGTACTTAGATACTACTCTTTCAATATTTATTCCTGTTAAAAAGTTGGTAACTACTACTTACAACCCTTAAAATTGGGGGAAAAAGAGTGAAAAATTTGATAAGTAGAGTTGCAATCACCAAATTTAAAAAAGGTCCCTGCAATATGTTTGTAAGTTTAGTTACTACAAAAAAAAAAAAAAAATCCAAGTAATAAGTTGGTAACTTGAATTACCAACAAAGTGATTGGAGTTTTTTTTTTAATTTCAAAAATTGATAACTATTAAAAGTGCTGCCAAATCCGTAATTTTTTAATTACGGAGCTGAAAAATTGACAGTATATGTAACTCGAAGAGCTGAATCGAAATATCTATGTCCGGCATAAAGTTAGAAAATTGAGTTATCAACATATTGCTTGGACGGTACGATATATACATACATATATATATATATATATATTTATATATATAATATATTTGAGCGGTTAATAATAAAAAGCTCTAACTCATGTTTCGCGAAAAGTCACTTATGTATGCCATTTGCAAAATTAACGGCTCACATATATATATATATGTACATATGTATTTTTATTTTTAGCCCCATTGTTTTAAAATAAATTCGAATATGTATACTTAAATTTTCATGTAAGAATTAAGGACTAATTTAGTCTTTCTCTTTTAAATTCATTTCTTACATGTTAAATTATATGGTGATTGTTTAGCATAGTTAATTTTCATATATATTTTCCATAATAGTATATTGAAGAAACCAATTTGTTTTCTATTTTAAAGCTGAACCTCTGCAAACGGCAGAGCTGCTAATTAATTTAATCTTGTAACATTATATTTAAAATTTAAAAAGTCAATTTCCATGCTGTCATCAGAATATGAGGCCGCAGGCCACTATCTTAAATATTTGTTTTCTTTAGCAGAAGCCGCAGACCACTATCTCAAATATATATTTTAAAATAGGTTTTATATGGAATGGTTATTTCTTTATTCAACTAAAATAAATCGTAATTCAATGCAAATAAAAAAAAAAAAATCTTGGTAAATGCTGATATATCATTTACCAAGATTTTTTTTTTAAATAAGATAATTGCATTGAATGGTTTATAATATTTATCAACGAGTTAGATAAAATTGCTGTATCATATTTATCAACGAGTTAGATATAAATAATTCATATGAAATATGCATGAGTTTTCCATCTCTTTCTATTCTAACATATAGTAAATTCCCTATCTCAACATATTTTTTTTTTTATAAAGGCATCGTCGGCTGAGCTCTGAAAAGCACACCATGCTTGCTATTTTCACTTTTTTTATTGTTGAATTGAACAGTTTAGATTAGATGATATTAGATGTAGTAAGGGCTGAAAAGAAAATACACATAAAAACCCTGCGGTCAAAAGACCTATTGTAGTGCCCTGAAGAAATATAGCTCTCTGTGAAGAAATATAGCTAATGCTAGTTTGTTGATAAAGCCTAGAACATTTTTTAAGGGGTTGGCACTGTTGGCAGCAATATCCTTGTATTTTAGAAACCATTCAGAATAGTGAGGTTCTAGTGATGGCAAGACATGCACATTCACATAGAATAAGTTCAGCAGTCTCGTCATCTTAAATGAAAATGAAATTAATAAAAATATATAATTTGAATTCAATTGTTAAAATTAATATTAGAAATAGCAAATTAAACCAATAGAAACAATTCTAAGCTCGCGAATTGTAAAATTTTTTATTTTTCTTTTTTTTTTATATAAATTTTTATATTATCATGAATTGACAGGTGACAGCGGAAGGAAGTAGTAGCATTCTTTTGTGAAGCCTAAAGCTAGTGGTAACTTGTTAATTTGTGTTGTTTTCTAACGCTGGAACTACAAATCTGTGTTTTCCTTAGTTTTATTTGTAGAAGTTCTTTTCAGAACTGTGAACCCTTGTGTTTGTGGTGGGCTGTTGGTTCAAGCTTTAATTTTTTATTTTCCTAATTATTATATTTTTATTTGTATTTTACTGCTTGTATTAAGCAGTAGTGTCTAATTAATATTTGTTCGGTAGTAGGTAAATATGGCGTTTCTGGGCCACATTTTTTCATACAAAAATTGAGGCTCCATACAAAAATTGAGGCTCCATACAAAATGATATTGTAAAAATATGTTGTTTTTTTTTTTGTTGTGGTTTTGTGTTATCAGTGAAATATTTAATTTTTTTGTTGTGTTGTTTATGAAATTTTTGGTGGCGTGGGTGTAGTAATAGAGTATATGAATTTGTTTCTAGATGGATTTTTGTGTTATGAATATTTGTGTGTGTGTGTGTGTGTGTGTGTGTGTGTGTGTGTGTGTGTGTGTAGGGTATTCTAAGCGGCCATTATTTTATAGTTTGTGACGTGGGGGATTCCACAATTTTAAATTTTGTATACTTCAAGGTTAATTTTAGAATATGGTTTTGAGTTGTTATCAGTTAAATATTTTTTTTTTCTAGATTTTTAGTGGAATATTAATTTATATTTTTTGTGTGTAGGTTGATTCTTTGAACTTTAAGAATATGTTAAAGAGAATAATATTTCTGAAGGTTATTATTATTATTATTTAGTTGATATCAATCAGCTGTTCGAAAACTAAATAGAGTGAAAATAAAGAAATTAAAAAAAAAATGTATTTGTGTATATTTTTTCATTTTTATTTCTTATGTATATATATAAATTAATTTAATTTTGAATTTGAGGAATTCTATAGTGTCCCCAAGCTAAAGTGTTAATCTTATCATCTAATATATATCTTTTATCATCTAATGCACTTAAAGATATTTTATTTATTAGTTGGGTATAAATACAGTGTAACTTAGTTCTAAATACAGTCATATTTTTCTATATTATTTTATTATTTAGTAAACATGTTTTATATTCATTTATGCTTAAGTTATTAGTTACATTTCTATTTACGCCTTTAGCTTTACGAATTAATTTGGAATTTTCCGTGCATATTAGATACATTTTGGCTCTTAATCCGATAAATTCTTTCATAATTTTCCCATTGTTTTCATCTTTAAAGAGACCTAGGACTTTTTTATTAACGCGTGGTATATTATAAATATTATTTGGAGGATATTCAGATGTGTCAAATCTTGGATTGATTGGGTTAAGAATGTCATTGCGTATATTATCATAAAAGTCATCTGTGTTAATAGTATATATAAAACTGTCTGTGTCCATATAATTAATTTTTTGATTCTCACCAAATTTTGGCTGCATATAATTATAGTGAATGTCATACATTAAAATTTTAGATTGTTCTAGAATGGAAAATCCTAAATAAATTGGTTTATCATATAAAATATGCATTGGGGTTAATTGAATAGCAGCAAGATCTTCCGTGTATTGAGCAATGCTGTGAAAATTAGGTTTTGCAATTAAAGCTCTAGCACCTAAATGCTTCCCCTCACTTGCCCATGATGTAGCTATTTTAACAATTCGCCTTTTTTCAACATTTTCCATTGTTTTACCGTAGGCCGCATTATTCATTAATTTGAAGAAATTTTTGTCAGACTCATTTTTGGATAGAGTTCTATGTTTTGTATTTAGATCAATATATTTTTGCAACCAATTGGATTGTTTAAACTCGATTGCACGGTGTATTTTAAAGCACGATAATGTATTACATATGATTTCTTGTCAGTCAAGTCTGTTATAAGTTTGCAAGATTTTCCATTTGGTGGTATTTTGCTTTCAGCGCAAAATGGTAAGTCATTGTGTTTATCGTGAATATCTGGTGGATATTCTAAATCAACTTCAAAAGCATACCCTATCTCTGCAGTGTCTGATATGCTAAGCACATCAATGTCAGACGGATTTTCAACCCAATTACAGTCTTTGTAGGGTAGATAATGTGACATAGCCCAACCGTATAAGTTGTTTGCATCGCAATAAAATAAATATTGGTTTTGTAATTCAGGGTCGTAGTCATCCATATATTTATTATTTGCCTTGGAATATCTGCTAGAGCATTGACAGATACCTCCGCGAATCCCCCTTTGAAAAAATTTAAGCATGTCTATATCCGTTAATAAATCTAATTTTATATTTGTATACTTCAACATTGCTTGCCATGATAGACCGGGAGAAGTGTAAAAGTGTGCGGGGTCTAAATTATAAATTTTCCTACAAATATTTCGAAAACTTTCAAAAATATCTGCTAATAAAATAACATCAGTTTGGAGATAAAGTTCTAAATAATCCCACAACGATTGACAATCGAAAACATTCCAAACATTTTGAACGTGTTTATAATCTTCATCTGAACAAGCTAAATCTTGCATGCGATTATAAAATTCCGCTTGAGGTGGTAAAGATTTTTCTTCAAGCTTTTCCCACGAATCAATATAATTATAAGGAAAAATACCTTTAGTTTTCATTAATTTAAACTTTAAACCGGAGGGATAAAACTTTCTAGTGCTATGTAACTGAATATCTTCCAAATTTTTAGCTAAACTATCTATACTTGAGGGTAAGAACCGCATTGAATCTAAAAATCTTAACGTGAAAGATTTTTCTACACCCTCTACTTTAATTGTTTTACTTAACGATATATATTTTTCTTTATTTATTGGAATAACATTTATATGTCCCGGAATGTTATTCAAGCTTTTAAATAAAGTATGAGCATCGTAACCAGAAAAATTATGAAAAAATATTGGAAAAAAATTATCTAATTTATAATTAATATTGCATGCATTGTTTAGCAGGACCTCTAAATTTGCCAGTTAAATGACAATGATCGTGAACTTTATCTCCATCAAGCATTACTTTTTCGCAAATATGACAGACAGTTGATATGTCATATAGTATTTTCTCTGCATCTGTGAGCGGATCCATCGGTTTAGGGTTTACGAAATAGTTTGTATACAAATAAGTACAATCCTCGATTAATGTTTCAAAAAATTCTGCAACACAATTTTCACCTTGAAAAAAAACAAACAAAAAGAAATAATAAACAATTAATTACTAAAATTATAATAATAATAAAAAAAAATAAAATAAAATAAAATATGTATATTACCTTTAAAAAACTATATTTGTCTATAGATGAATCAAATGAACATTTAATATAATATGAAAACGCTACAGGCACATGTAATTCAACATTATTTGTTAGTGATGTAGTTGGATCTGGTTGACACGTTGAAATTTTTTTCAGCATACATTCCGAATCTGCATATATTGTAAATGGAACTTCAAGTTGTTGGTGAATATTTTTAAAATTGATTGTTTTGTTGTGATCTTCAGGCATAGATGTAACTATACCATTGCATTCTTTTTTATGGTTAGATAATTTTTGTTTTGAATAAAAGTGTAAAAGACACGCTGAACATATAAATATTCCGTTGCCTCCACTATGGTGAGTAATTTGCGACTTCAATAGCTTTGACAAATCTTTTATCCAGACGTAATGAAATTTTAATTCGTTCTCAATCAATAATAAATTAATATGCTGCATCTTTAATAATTTTGTATGATAATATGGTCCAATGATTGAATTTTTTTCATCTAATCCAAAAACATTTATACTAATATTAGCGTTTAGTTCTTCAAATTTAAAAATTTCATTAACTTTCATTGGAAACTGTATGCCAGAAAAATTAAGTGTATGAGATTCATTTACTTCAATAATATTCTGGCTAATATCTGATACAGCGTACGAGCTTGTTCTATAAGAATGTTCAGATATATCTTTTATTGCAGATATTAACGCCCATTTAAAACAATACTCATCTTTATTCATAACATTAATGCATGCTTTTTTGTTTTCTATTTTCAGAGGTAATTTAATATAACTAGATCCTCTAATTGGTTCATACATATTTATAATAATTTCCAGATGCATAATTTGTGCTAAACTCCAACCGCTGTCTTTTTCTTGGAATTCATCTATTAAAGTTTTAATTTTTTCCTGATTCTCCATAAGAAAACTTTCAATATCTCTCTCTTGTTGAACTAGTATCATTTTAGTTATAAATGATTTTAAATCTGAACTTATTTCAGAACCTTCGTCTAATGTTTGTGGTTTTATATAATTGCAAAATAATTCAATATTATATTTTAAAGAACCCATTTTTTCTAGAGCGGTCTTCAATAATATAATAATTTGATTCAAATATTTTGCAAAAAATTCATCTGTATTTTCATACAGATGCATCAGTATTTTCTAAAATGTAGGTATTGGTTCTTTGATTAAAACCTCCCTTTACACATTTTAAATTTTCACCAATTGAAATACAACAATTCTTTTTATGTAAATTGGTTCGGATGTGATAATACCACTTCCCAGATTTAACGCTAATTTTACAACTTTCACAAAAAGACTCTTTCGAAGCAGATGTAGCATCACTTATTTTATTTTTATTTTTTTTAGATACCTTATTTAACTCACTTTCAGAATTTTTTCTTTTATTATTTGTTTTCGGGGATGAATGTTTTGATTTTTTTATGGCGGTTTAAATTGTCCTCCCTTTGAAACGTTTTATTGCAATCACTACACTTTAATTTTAAATTTACATGTTGGCGTTTAATGTGGGCCAACAACAACTTATCCGATTTAAAGACTTTTTTACAATTTTCGCACAAAAACATTATAGAACTACTAGTTCACTTCAAGAAAAATTGAATTAAACTGAGGAATTCTATGAATTATTGCTAGTTAAATAGCAAAATAATTTTTTATTATATATTAAAAAAAAAAAACTTTATGTTAACCACATATAAAGTTTAAAAAAACTACCTATCAAAAAAAGAAAATAAAAATTTATTTAATAGTCTTATAATTAAAAAAAACAATTTCATTGTCAATAATAATATTTTTTTTTATTAATCTTTTTTTTTTTTTAAAGTAAATTATTTATTTATTATAAAATGGTATAATTATTTTGAATGGTTTCAGGACAAACATCATCATCATCATCGTCATCCCAATTTTCATATTCATTGCTATATGGCATAGTTATGAATTCTATGTCACAAGACCTTCCTATCAATCCTTTGAAAATAAGGCCTTCCCGGCCTTCTTTCAATTTATTGATGATTGTGTTGGTAATTTTGTTAAACCTTATAGGAAGAAAGGTTTGAAATTTTGCTTCCAGTATTACCACAATTCTGCTCCCAAATTTTGTTTCCACTTTCTTAGCGCTGGTTATCCTATACATTTGTCCCTGTATAAGCTCAGATATTTTTTTCGTTTCCAAGAATTTATTCATCTTATTTAATATTTTGGTTACATCCATTATGATTGGTTTTAAGTTTAGTTCCAGGTCCACAATAATTATATCCAGGCAAATGTAATTCAATTGGTAAATTATTTATTAGAGAGTTTAAAACACCTCCTCCTCTTTTGATGCCTTTTTCACAATTAACCGAATGATAATTAATCATAATTTATTTATATAATTGACCTCAAGCTTTGATAACTTTTTCATAATTAAATTTATTTTAGAAAATATTTAATTATATATATATATGTATATATATATAAATCATTAATACTAAGATTTTCAGATAGTCAATAAGATGAAGTTTGTGAAGCAGCATGCTAAATTAGAATTAAAAATTTTGATGAAACTGTCGGTTCGGGTGTTGAAAAAAAAGTAAACATGGTCCCTTATTACCAAATAATATACGAGGGTTAATAGTAGGACCCTCAAATTGTGGTAAAACCAATGTCATGTTAAGCATATTATTAGACCCCAATGGAATGTGTTTTGAAAATATTTATATATATTCAAAATCATTACATCAACCTAAATATGAATATTTAAGAAAATTGATAACTTCCATCAAGGGAATGGGGTACTATGAATTTTCAAATAATTGTGAAATAATGGAACCCTCGAAAGCTAAAAAAAAATTCAGTTTTTATCGTTGCTTGTGAAAAGCAAAATAATATACGAGAATATTTTTGCATGGGCAGACATAATGATGTTGACAGTTTTTATTTATGTCAATCGTATACACATATTCCTAAACATTTAATTCGCGATAATGCTAATTTCATAATCTTGTTCAAGCAAGATGATTTAAATCTTCGACATATTTATAATGACCATGTAAACTCTGATATGTCATTTAATCACTTCAAAGATGTATGCAAAGAATGTTGGAATAATGATTATGGATTTTTACTAATTGATAAAAACAGATCGGGTGATAATGGTGGTTATAGAAAGAATTTCGATGAATTTTTATTGATTGAAGAATAAGCTGAGATTTGGAACAGCAATCACGAGTCTGTTGCAATCAGGGGTCTGTTGCAGTTCATAAGCGATCTGATCAGAGAGGGGCGGATCAGTTTATAACAGGATATATAAGCAGACAGTACCGTGCTTAAGCTACATATATATTAATTAGTACATCTTAATATGAAACAAAAAGTTTTCACAGAAATGATAAAAGCTCAAAAAGCTGTGAAACGAAAATATGCAATTTTAAAATCTGGAGAAATAGCTAAAGGAGATGAATTAGAAAATTCTTTCAAACCTATAGTGAAACCGTTAAACGATTTAATAAAAGTAGTTGAACATAAAATGCCCAAGGATATAACAATAAAACCTGAAATAAAAGAAGAAGAAAAATATGAGCATCTTAAACCAGAGAAATTGAGTTATGACAGCTTCAAAACTTCAACACCGAATTCAACTTTAACATTTAATAATACTGATAATTATGAAACACCCATGAAAAAAAGTAATATTACGAATAGTTTATCATCTTCTACAACTAAAAAGTCTGTACTTGATAACACCTATGGACCATATTTTGATGATACACAGAAAATTCTCAAAATGGGGAAATCCACCTTTAGCATTGATGATAAAACTGGTGATATTTACATAGATAATGAGGTTTTTAAGAAATCAGATGGTTTAAGTGAATTGATATTTAGAAATAATCCTCAAAAAGAACTATACACTGAAAAAGATTTGACAGACTATAAAAAAATATTATTAATGACGAATGCTCATTTAAAAAACCCAAATGATTCATATTCACAAATTAAGAGTAGTAAAGGAAAAAAATATTCAAATATAATTAGACAACTGATGCCTCATAAGCATAATACGCGAAAAAAATTAGGTGGATCGATAAATCTGTCAAATCTTAAAATACAGCCAGTACAAATGCAATTTTCTTCAAAACCTATACAATATGTTCATTGGGATGATCCAAATGAGCTTGTTAATAGATTAAGACTTTTGATTGCATCTCAAGCAGCTGGCAACAACAATCATAATAACGAAATTATTTCAATAATTGAAGAGCTTAAGGAGGCTAACTTAATTGAATAAATAAAAGATTTTGCAAATGTATTTTTTCGCTATAAGCAATATGGTTATTGACAAGTTCGGTCGAAGTGATAATTTTGAAAGATCTGCTCCAGGTCGACCAGGAATTGGTTTTTATTTAACATCTGATGGAAATTATGATCTACAATTTAAAAGTCTTGTCAATATTAATAATCCAACGAATCTTAATGATGCAGCAACAAAAGGATACATAGATAATGAAATAGATGCGCTTAATAAGAGTATTATAATGCTACGAAAATCTATTGATGATACATATGATAGTTTAATGCAATATATTAAAGATGAGAATTTAAAAATAACAGAAATATTGGAAAATTTAGAACAAGCTATAATTAGGTTGGAAGTTGTTAATTTTACCAAAAACGATCATGAATAATAATATTTTGCACATATACCTAAATTATGAGTAAGAGAAAGGTTGTTGAGGAGCTGCATAAACCTGTTAGAAGAAACTTTAAGAGACGACGTGTTATAATCAAAGGTTTTGATGATCTTTAGCAAGCCGATCTTGTAGAAATGGGTGCATATGCTAAAGAAAATGGTGGTTATAAATTTTTACTTACTGTAATTGATGCGTTTTCAAAATATGGTTGGGCTATTGCAAAAAAAAAAAAACTGGTGATACAGTTACTCAGGCGCTTAAATCTATTTTCATAAATTCAAATAGACAACCCAAAAACTTGCAAACTGATGATGGTAAAGAGTTTTTCAACAAAATATTTCAAAATTTAATTGTGAAATATAAGATTAATTATTACTCAACATTTAGCTCTTTGAAAGCTTCAATTGTTGAACGTTTTAATCGGACAATAAAGGAAAAAATGTGGAAAGAATTCAGTTTTAATGGAACCTATAAATGGACCACAATAATTCAGAAACTTGTACATGATTATAATCATTCAATTCACAGAACAATTAAACGAAAACCTGCTGAAATCGCGAAAGCATATGAAAAAACACTTTTAGCAACAGTTTATAATCATATTAAAATTGCACCATCTGCAAAATTTAAAGTTGGTGACTCAATTCGTGTAAGCAAGTTTAAACATGTTTTTGAAACAAGGTTATACACCCAACTGGACAACTGAAATATTCATGATAACTAAAAGACAACTTACAAATCCAATAACTTACTTATTAGAAGATTATCAGGGGAACCCTATTAAAGGGGGGTTCTATGAGCATGAATTACAAAAAGCAAAATATCCTGGAATATATTTAGTTGAAAAAGTAGTCAAAACCAAGGGAGATAAAGTTTTTGTGAAAAGGTTTGGATTTCCTTCTAATCAAAACTCTTGGATAAACAAAAAAGATTTGTTATTGTAAACATACTGCTAAATAAACTCATAATGTTTATGCATTCTATATATATAAATTTGAGTTCTTTAGAAAATAATATTTTTCAATAATTCAGTTCAAGCAAATTTATCATTGAGAATAGAGCACCTGCAGTGAATAACAAAATCCTGAAAATGAGTGACAAAAAACAATTATTAAATGAAGGCAAGAATATGGATAAAGTTAAAGAATGTCAATATAAATTATTTTGCGCAAATGCAAAAGCATGTTACACATGTCCATTAAAGCAAGATCACTCATCATCATCAGCAGAATCTGGAAAATCTTCAACTGCTTATAAAAATATGAAAAAATAAATAAGTTTCATTTCGATGATGTCATAAATAAATTGAGCTTTAGATTTAAGAAAAAAAATTGTAAAATATATTGAAGTAAATAAAACAAATAATATTAAAATTCAAAAACAATTCTTTATTAAATTACATATATAAATACTTGTGAAACTATATAAACTGATAATAATGTTATTAACGAATACTCTACTCTACCACTATTATTATTACATTTGTCATAAATTCGATATTTATTAGTTGTTGGACTAGTTGATGAATTAGTTCCCTGCTCAGTTGATGAAGCAATCACCGATACCATTGAATCAGCTGGGGTTGATTCCGTTATAGATTCAGTAATTGAAGCCACATATTTATCAGTTGTTGGGTTAGTTGATGAATCAGATACCAAATCAGTTGCCAAGTCTGTTGATGAATCCAGTACCAATATCATTAGATCAGCTGTTATAGATTCAGTTGTTGAATTAGCTGCGGATTCACTAAGTACTTTTCTTTTTGTTAGAGCTAATGGAACAGTTGCAAAACTATTATTTTTGTTTTTTTTGTAATATAAAAACATTAACTGATAAATTATTCATAATTTCAAATTTCGGAATTTGTTTAATGGCTACGGGTAGGCTTATTCCATCTGACTTTAATACCGTAGAATAGTGTGGATATTTATTTACTCTTGTTATATTATCTTGAGCTGGGTAAAGAGCTGCAACAATACACCATAAAAAGCATGCTTCATCATTATTTTTAATATTTATACAAGCTTTTTTCAACTGTATTTGTTTTGGTAATTCAATGTATGATGAAGCCCTTAACCTTTCACATTTATTTATATTTATAGATAAACTAACAATGTTTGATAATGCCCATCCACTATCTTTTTCCTGAAACTCCTCCAACTGAGATAATATTGGATTTTTAATATTTCTAATAAAAAAATCATTTAGATCATCATTTTTTTCAATTATATAATTTTTTGTGTTAAAATATTTATACTCCGTTAACAACTGATTACCCCTTTTTATAATAAATTCACCACATAAAGTAGTATTCAATTTTATAGTAATATGATTATGTAATATTGGTTTAATTTTTCGCACAAACATATTTGTTGATGAATTTAAAAATATTATTGGATCTTTATAAATTAAATTTGTAATTAATCCGGTTAGAATTCAACTTGCAAATGCTGATTCAATTATGTTCCATTTTATTCCATCATTAACAAAATTACTCTTACCACCACCATAATGAATTTTATTTTGTAAAATAGCTTTATAGCTATGATATTTCCCAATTTTATCTTCAATATGTCGCTTGGATCCAATAGATTTACTTTTTTTTAAATTTTCACTTAATTTTGCAATATTATTATCACATTTTTCAATAAATTTTAAAAGTTCTCTTGTAGGTAAACTTAATTTTAACAACGATTTATAATTAAAATTTTCCATTTTTTATTATGTCACCAACAAAATAAGTACTAACTATATTATTATTTTGTATTTGCTATTTATTGAAAATGCTGAAACTTTTTAAAACAAAATAAAAGATATATTTTAAAGAGAAACCTGTAAAATAAAATGTGAGAACTTATATACCACCATTTTAAAGTTTGATATCAAAACAAATTAAAATAAGAACAACAACAAAATTAAGTTATAGTAAAATTTATTATTTATTGTCATTCATTAATATAAAAAAACCATACATTTTTTTTTTTTTTTTTTTTTAAATTAAGTAAAAAGTAAAAAGTGGAATTTTCCCTCGGCATTATTTGAAATTGATATTCCAGCTTTCCTGTTTCCAGGAACTTATTTACAAATTTAATGTACTCCTTGGTATGCAGTTGTGCATACCTAGGTGGCATATATGTGTAAAAGCCATCGCTTATGATGACAACACTGTCATCACTTCTCTTGAATGCTGATGGCTCTGTTAACAGCTTCTTGATGCTATAAAAGAAAAAAAGAAAAATATAATTAAAATAAAATAAAAATTTAAACTATATATATATATATATATATATATATAACATATAAATTTAATACTTACTTAAAACGAATTCCTGTGTTAAGGGTTTTTAGACCCTTATAGTTTGCCACATTTGTAGCTGAACTGCCTGATGCCTCTGATTGATTTATAGACTTTACCATATTGGTAAAGTCTGTCAAAACTTTTTTGATGTTCTTGTTGTCATCAGCATTCTCATCATTTTCTTCATCCCAATTTTCCTCTGGGATCACAATTTGTCCTTCGCTAAACAATTTTCTAGCTACATTTGATGCTGATCTTGGTTTTCTTAGTAACATCTTCCATCTTTCATCTTCGGATTTGTCCGGTTCACCCATTTGGTGGAAGAGTTCGTCAGCTTCAGTTGTTTTTAATTTTTTTGACATCACTTATTTAGATGTTTTCTTCTGAATGAGTTATTGTTAAAAATTCTTTGCTATTTATATGATTTTATTACCATTTTATCATAATAATGTGGTTAAACATTTAATTATTAAAAAATAACATATTTAATAACATACTTATCTTCATTTTTAAATTTTATGTTAAATTCAAATTTTAACCTTAAGAATTTCTAATCTAGTCAATTTTGTCATACATTTTATATTTGTTCAATTCAAATTTTATACTAAGGATGTGGTTAAAAAATTAAATGTGAACAAAATAAATTTATATTTTACACATTTATTTTTTTAATTTGTTTTTATATAATATTCTATTCGAATATTCCGATGAATATCTTAGAATATTCTAACTAATCTAGCCTATTTTATCACACATTTTAAATGTGTTCAATTCATATTTTATACTATAAGGATGTGGTTTAAAATTAAATGTAAACAAAAATAAATTTTTAAATAAATCTTCATATCTTCATTTCCAGATTTAAATTTTGTATTAAATTCAAATTATAACCTTAAGAATTTCTAATCTAGTCAATTTTGTCATACATTTTATATTTGTTCAATCCAAATTTTATACTAAGTCCTCATTCACACCAAGATTTTCTTTGTTAAAATTAACAAAACTATCGCTGTTCATGTAGTAGTAAATTTTTGAGAATGTATTAGTAATATATTTGAAATTTCTGTCAATAATGTCAAAACAAAATTTGAAATGTATAACTTAAAATATGAAAGAAATTTTCATTGAAATATGTTTTTGTGGACAAAAATAAAAATATCTGAAATTTCAATTGAATATTTTAAAAGTTTTTTCATTTTACATACATTCAAATTTAAACTTCTGTTTAAATTTTCTCCCCTTTTTGTCATAATCGCAAATTTTTTTTTCATCAAACTCAAAATAACAAATAATATTTTGTAAATATTAAAATAATTATTTGATTATTAATTTTCATTTGATATTATACTTCAAAATATTTGTCAAAAATATCAGCTGGTATAAAATTTCCCTTGGGAAATTCATTTTTTGCAGGTAATATCGAAATATTGCAAATGAATCGATATTTTCTTATACCTTGTTCAGTTAATCCCTCATTTCGAAGTGGGTATACGGATATTACAATATAGAATGACACATTTTTTGTATGGAAAAATAAATCAATATCATGTTTATATTATGATATAGCTCTATAACCAGGGTATAGATTCAAGTGTGAACATGCTATAAAACATGTTTACTAAATAATAAAATAATATAGAAAAATATGACTGTATTTAGAACTAAGTTACACTGTAATAATATAGAAAAATATGACTGTATTTAGAACTAAGTTACACTGTATTTATACCCAACTAATAAATAAAATATCTTTAAGTGCATTAGATGATAAAAGATATATATTAGATGATAAGATTAACACTTTAGCTTGGGGACACTATAGAATTCCTCAAATTCAAAATTAAATTAATTTATATATATACATAAGAAATAAAAATGAAAAAATATACACAAATACATTTTTTTTTTAATTTCTTTATTTTCACTCTATTTAGTTTTCGAACAGCTGATTGATATCAACTAAATAATAATAATAATAACCTTCAGAAATATTATTCTCTTTAACATATTCTTAAAGTTCAAAGAATCAACCTACACACAAAAAATATAAATTAATATTCCACTAAAAATCTAGAAAAAAAAAATATTTAACTGATAACAACTCAAAACCATATTCTAAAATTAACCTTGAAGTATACAAAATTTAAAATTGTGGAATCCCCCACGTCACAAACTATAAAATAATGGCCGCTTAGAATACCCTACACACACACACACACACACAAATATTCATAACACAAAAATCCATCTAGAAACAAATTCATATACTCTATTACTACACCCACGCCACCAAAAATTTCATAAACAACACAACAAAAAAATTAAATATTTCACTGATAACACAAAACCACAACAAAAAAAAAAACAACATATTTTTACAATATCATTTTGTATGGAGCCTCAATTTTTGTATGGAGCCTCAATTTTTGTATGAAAAAATGTGGCCCAGAAACGCCATATTTACCTACTTTCGGTGATGCTAACATCAGAGCTTAATCCATTGCGGATAGTAAAAATATTCTCAGCATGTGAAGAAAGCACAAGAAATTAAGCTTTGATATAATAGATATTTTCCTTAATTATATGTTCCTTTCTAACATAGCTTTACTAACAATATCTCTCTTTATATATACTTGATTTCGCTGATCCAAACAAATTATCTATCTCTATCCCCAGGTAATCATTTTCTTGGTAACGGGAAGATGGGGCTTGTGTTTAAGATTGATGATGATTTACTAATGTAAATTTATTAGTACTCGATTACTAATGTAATTTGAAGCAAATTATAGAAGTTATTATAGTTCTAACCGAATTATTGTATTAAAACGTTTTTAAGGTGTTGATGTTGAGGTTTTTTTTTTGATATACTTATCAGAACAATATTACTATTTTTTAACCTTACTTTATTTCAAAGCGTTTAACATAGTTTAAAATAATTGATTAATATTAGAACAAACCCAGATTAGAAAAAAAATCTAATCCGCCTCTTATTGCTAGTTTATAAAGTTTGACAGTTTGGCGAACTAAAGAGTGATACAACTTACCCTGGCAGACTTGCTTCAATTTATTTACTTAATATATTTCTGTATCCTTGACATTTATTACAAATGAATATGCCAGATTCGAATATTAATATCCCAGATTCGAATAAAATTAATCTTAGGATTGAACTCATTAATTGCCTTTAAAGTGGCTTATATGTGAAATAAAAATATTTTCACCGTGAGATTTCTTTACAAATTACATACACTCAACGCAAATATTGAATAAAATATTCCTAAAACTAAAAAATGCAATTTATTATTAAATATTGATTCCATCAACATAATTTGAAATAGAAAATTACACAATTATTTCACTTCATACACATGGAATATACCATTATTTTATTTCGTTACAATAACATTTTCCAACTTAAAAAAATTTATAAGTCCATTGTTGAGTAAATTTTTTAAATTACACTCAAAAGAAATATTTTCTATTTTCAATTCCAACACTATTATAGGAAAATGTTTTAGCAAAACATACAATCCAGCAACCCACCCGACCAATCGTTTAACATAATTTTTCAATTTTATTTTACGTTGGTTTGGCATCATCCTTTTTTATTTATAGTGTATGCTGAGGCAATTTTAAAGGCGGTAATCAAATACCAATAATGAAATAAAAAATAAAATACGAAAAATCCTTCATAGACAGGAAGTACGTATATAGAAATTATGCATATATATGTTACGGTTATAGTACGAAATGTCAAAATGTACACATTCGCCGGTAAATGTGCACATAAAGCGCACCAATGGGTAAATGTAAGTTTTCTATTTCGAAAATGTTTGTTATACATACATTTACGGGTGAATGTATACATTATATCAAGGTCTTGTAAAATGTAGAAATAATTGGCAAATGTACCGGGAAAAGTACATATCGGCTTCGGCGCATTAATATCAAATCCAATTTTACCTAAAAAATATATTATTGTTTTTTCGACATATAGATGGAGTTAATTTCATGACATTTAATTTTTTTTATGGATATTGAATTTATGTTTTTATTTCGATATTTCGAATAAAATGTAATGAAAAGCTCTCAAATCCAATTTACCTTTTTATTATTGAGGAGGAAAAACCTGTAAGTCCTTTAAACTGGTATATCAATAAAATGTCTGCACATAAGCAACAATATTTAAAAATAACCAAAACTTTGACTTTGTCAAAATACTGCAAAAAAAAAAAAAGATTTAGTTGTAAGTTTTCCAGAGTCCAGATTTTAAATAGCTCATATACAAAAAAATAATGGATTTTGGATTTACGGGGTTTGCGGAGAGAAGCCAAAGATATGATCTATAAATAAATATTAAACATTCAAAAACAAATATTAAATTATATTAGATCCTTAAACTAACCTATATAGTTAGTTAACAATTTTCAAAAATTAAAAGAAGTTTTGAATCACTTAATTAATCATTAGAAATGCTAAAATTAAAATAGATATGTTAATAAATATAACCTAATAGCTAATACGATTGTTAAGGTAAGGAATATACATGTTAATATTTAATAATATTTATAATAGAATAATAAGAAACGTAAATATTATTATTATATTGAAAAATAAATATCTTTATTGAACATTAATTCTTATTACAACAAGAGGTGCTACCATGGCATTTAGAATTGCATAACACGTTAGCTGATTTACAATTGCACTTTCTAGATTCGCATTTGCCCCTACAATTACACTTTTTAAAACCCTGGCCACCAGTGAGCGATTCTTTACCAATAACTTCTCTAACAGCCTTTTCAACATTAGGAACTTCATCTATCAACAAAAATTTCTGCTTACACACTGAAAACTGATTTCTAGTATAATATTGCTTTAGCTGTCCAAATTTGGTCCCTAATTTATAATATTTCTCGTCTTTAATTTCCATTACTACACACAGTAAATTTCGAGGATCAGTTTTCCCACGGTCTACATCTGGTATTGGTAATTTAACACATTCTCCAACTTTTGCTGGAAGAAATTTCAAATTTGAAATATTACACATTTTGGTTCCTGGATTTTTAAGTTTTCCTTAGCTGCAGTTCTATTTTCTTTAATAAGTGATTTGTTATTTTCTAATATAGAAACATTATTTTCAGGTTCCTCCGGACCTGAAAATAATGTATCTAGTGCTGCATCCGGAACGTCTTTAACACATATAGGTACAAAATCAGTAGCATCAAATAATTTAATATCTAAATTTTCTATATTTTCAGAAAAAGTGTATAAATTTTCACTAATCTTAGATTGGTTTGCAGTTGTTTCTTTAGGTATTGTAGATGGAATTTCTTGAAGAACCATAGAGGTTTCTTCAAGAACCTCATTTAATGTCGTAGACTCAATTACATTAGTTAAATCTTCCTCTGAATAAACTTCAGTAATTATATCTTCTGGCAAAAATGATGTTTTAAGACCCAATTTCATTTTTACACCAAATAAAGCTTCGTAAGGTGTTTGTTTTATTCCATCATGGTATGATCGGTTCTTCATCAATTGAATAAATTTTAAACCAGTAGACCACTTGGTAGTCTTTTTTTCGATCAGCCATGTGGATAACATATTTTGCACATCCTGGTTTGCTCGTTCAATAGAACCTTGACTTTGGGAATGTCTTGGTTTCCCATGTACTATTTTAATACCGTCCCATAAATCTGCAAGTTCCGTAATTATTTTGTTAACAAATTCACGACCATTGTCACTGTGAAGTATTGACGGAGCTCCTAGAAGAGTAAATATTTCCAACAAGTTTTCCGCTACTTCAAGTTAGTGCGGTTTTTGTTTTCAGCGGACGCAGGATTACAAATTTTGTTAAGTGGTCCTGGTAATTTAAAATAAATTTAAACTCGTTGTCGGGTTGAGTCTGCAAATCAATTAAATCTACCTGACAACGCGAATTCAATTCATTAGAAATTATTGGTTTTATTACTATGCCTTTTTTTTGCCTTTTGATTTTTGTTGGCAAGCTGTACATAAACTTAAATACAACATTATTGCCTCAGTTGTGACATTTTTGTATTTATTACTTAACTCTTTTATGAGCCTATTTCGACCACCATGCCCGATACTTGCATGAGCATTGTGTATTATATCAAATAGTTCTTCTGTTGTAACAAAATATTTGACGCTTGTGCTTCCATTGCTATTACCAACTGGGAAAATTAAACGTTTTTCTTTACCTATATTTAAAATATCATAGCGTTGTAAACGCCGATAATCGAGTGGTGTTTTAAAATGTTCTTTTAGTTTAGCATTTACAACTTCCTTTAAAATTTGGTCATATATATTCTTGTTCATATAAACATTATTTTTATTTTTACTCGCGATTATCGCATTTAATTGTTTGTTGAATTCTTCTCGTTGATTCATTTCTGCAATATTTAGCATTGACGTATATGTATATTTAAAAAATTATTACGTAAATCATGAGCTATAATAAAACTTACTTAAAATTGTAATATTTACAATAATTGCTGTTTAATAATGGATCAAAAAAATTTGTTGAGATTTAATTTACGCTTAAAAACATAAACACAAAATAATAAACATGTAACCTTAAAAAATGATTAAGAAATTGGTTTTGGTTACATAGTATTTTGTTTTAGTCAAATCCAAAAGATTGCGCTAGTGATTTATTGATTTTATCTATGGCGTAAGTTGCTCAATCTGTTGGAGGATCTTGGAACTTAACTTCAAAATTGCCTAATCAATTGTACTAGAATAATTAACTTTATTCCTTTACACTTTTACCATTACCTCTAGGTAAAAGTAAATATGATTACTAAATAATCGGTAAATGTATGTTATATGTACATTTGCCAAATCTTGCAGCTATTGTACACATTTACCGGTAAATATGTACATTTACCTGGTAATGTACATTTACCGTAACATATATATAAAAAAAAAATTTTGTGTTTCTTTAAATAAACATATTTTCACCACCAAAGAATCTCGAAAATTTAAGGCAATTTTCATTTGAATAAACAAGAAAAAAAAAAAACAATTTCAAAATTAAATGGTGCAAAGACGAAATATTACTGAAAAGAATTTTTTTTTTTTATCGTAGTCTATGTTCGATAAATTTTTAGGAAATTACTTGAAAAATGCTTTTTCGTTGATTAGAAAAAAGCACAAAATGGAAAAACGAAACAAAATACAAATATATATGTACATTTACATATATATAATATTGTTTCAATTTAAAAAAAAAAAAAAAAAAACACAGGATCAACAAAAGATTAAATTTTGTGAAAAGTCTCTAAGACCTACCCAGCCAAACTATTATACAATAGTTTTATTAATAATGCGCTTTTTTCTGGACATTTGTATTTATATATACCCTTTATTTTAATAATAAGTATTTTATATACCTAATAGCATATCTATATATATACATGTATATAACAAATGTGAAGCGCCATCGTGCAGAAAAAATAATTACAGTTCCAACATTTTGTTATTTATATTCTATTCATTATAGAATAGATAATGGGAACAATTTGTTTTGGGAACAATTATCTTTTAAGCTTAGTATACATAACAACATAACCTTTTTCTAAAGCGCTTGGATAATATAGTAAAATCTGTAATATCTTCTTATGAGGTTTTACCTAACATCGATTTATATAGGTAGGTACTTAGCTATAATTGGAATTATTCGGTAAGAAAAGATGTGTGTGCATTTATTTAAGTCGATCCCTTTAAACTTTTATTAGAAACTTTTAAGAATTATTATTTCACATTCAATTGTGAAATAATTTGGGTAGACATTTCTGTATTATAAGTTTATAGCAAAACGACGGGAAAATCAGACAGACAGAAAACCGTTAATATAAAGGATTTTATTCTCAAAATATAAATTTTAAATTAACTCAATTGATGGCTTTCTTTTAACGCTTGATGGATATGCTTTATCCTAGGATAACGTATTTATATCTTGTTTTAATCCAAATTGGCTTTATGTGTCAATGAAAATGACAATTTGGTAAAATATTTTTTTTAAAGGATAGAGCAGTATTATTTTTTAGCACAGAATAATATAAATTGTAAAGTCTGTGAGTGTTGGAAATTGGAAATGAATTTCATAAATTTTATTCTAGTTAGTTAATACTAAGGATTTCCATTTATATCCGGATTTACTTAATTTTTATTTTATTTTTCTTTATATGTATTTAGGCAAATGTTGATAATCTTTTTGGTGATTTTGTATGTTTCAATTAAATTCAAAAATCTTTAATATAAAAATATTTTATTCCAATATTTAATTTTTCGTATATAATGTAATTTTTTTATAAATATTTTTTGATAAGTACATAATTTTACAACACTTTACATATCAAAAACAGAATACGAAGAGTTATTTAAATTAATTTTGTTGAAAATTAAAAATAATTCAATTATTTTTATAACAAGAATTATTATATATTATACAATCTTGGTTTTTGCAACCAATTCTAATATAGATTAGAAAATTCAATCTGCACAATAAGTGAATGAATGATAGCGACATCCAACATAAGTGAAAGTACCGCATAGGAAACTATAAATTGCCAATAATAGATGTCAATAAATTGCATATAGATTTGACTTAACATTTGTAGCTGCATTATACAATTATTACAGCTATATCTGCAGTTATATGGAAATTAAAAAAATTATGTGAATTCTAAAATTGTTAATTTTATGTTAACAAAAGTACTTTTTATACTGTATTAATTGTTTAAAGACAGTTTACGTTTTAATTCTTTCGTTGAAACAATACGATAACCGACACAATAACAAATTTTAAAATAAATTATTTTTAGAACTAAAATTAAATTGTAAAACTTGAGAATTTTTTATAATATGGGATGTTATTATGTATAACCTTTTATTTGGTAAAAATAAACCATATTTTTACATATGGTAAAAATTCTTGTAATATCGTCACTTTAAGAAGGTATGGTTTAGCACTCCGTATGGATATTATTATGGCAGTTGAACAAAACCATTTCCTAGATTTAAAAAAAATTAAATCTACCACACAAAAAACTATGTTTCTAAAAAATAAATAAAAACATTTTTAAAAATGATTAATATTTGTTGCTTTTATTTACACTAAAATATTAATTGAAAAATAATAAGCTCTTTTTGCTAGTATTCTTTTTATTTAGTGTTTTTATTTTTTATTTATTTATTTAATACTAATTCTAATTTTGAATTTTTTAATTATTCTTTTTATAAATTTATGAAAAGAAATTAATATCTATACGTTGCCAAAACTTGTATAAATCACAACTATTATCAATTTCAGTTACACATTATCAACTAATACGTGGAACATGAATGGAAAATCCTTTGTCGCCTTTAATAACCGAAGTTTTTATATCAAACTTGAAAATTGACACAAATTGAAACTTTAAAGTTATTTTCATGATGTTGGTGACGATGCGTGGATAATTATTGGCGCCACAAGTATTTGGTGTTGATTTCACCCAGCGCCGATTCGAGATCAATGTAGAACTAAGTATCCCATTCAAAAAAGATTTTAATTCTTTTTCCGCGATTCCCTCCTCATACCAGCTAACCGCTTAAACTGATGGTTCCAAAAACGGTAACCGTCGGTGAGCAGGCGTTTTCTGTGATGAGATGAGTCTGGACTGATCCCATCGTCTGAACTATGGCACCACAGGTGGGACGTTTTAAAGAACTATATAATATCTTTTCTGAAATTGGTGTTACTGAGAGATACTTGTCAATCTGTTCTGATAGTTCAGCTGCTCTGAAGTCGGTGGCTACATCCACAACAAAATATAAGCTGATCCAAGAATGTAAACACAATCTTAACAGCGTAGCTCATAGATTATTATTGATGCATGCTTATATTAAAAAAAGGTATAATTTTTTTTAATTATTTATTAATTTTCTTTAAATATAGCAATTTCAAAACATCTATTCCAGTATATATATATATATATATATATATATATATATATATATATATATATATATATATATATATATATATATATATATATACATATATATATATATATGTAATGTATGTATATATATATATATATATATATATATATATATATATCAGTGTTGCAAAACGGAATTATTTTTCATAACGTTACGGGTTTCGTTATGAAACGGAATTGAAAACTCTTTAACGTTATGAGTAACGTTAAATAACGATAAAAACAAATTTCATTACGTTATAATGCCTATCTGAAAAATTACTGAAGTTATATATATAAAAAAATAAAAACAGAAAAGTATCGAAAATATAGATTGAATTTTTTCATTTATTAAAACAAATGAATGAATGAATGAATGAATAAAATTATTTATTGTGCCATAAATACAATATTTACATTTACATTTTTTTTTCTTATAATATAAATATATATTAAGCTATAATGTTTGGCCTAATGAATCTTTTGTACAATTATTGATCGTTCTTACGAGCTAATTTACATTACATATTTATTTTTCATTATTCTTTAAATTCTTGATTTTACAAACTATTTGCACTTAATAGTTTGTATATTTAAATTTGCTTAGGGCTGACTAGAATATAGAGTAAAACCACAGTGAATTAAAATAAAGAGACACACAAAAAAAATAAAAATTATGGCATTATCTTCATGTAAAAATTATAATATAGAGTTATTTTTTATTTCCCAATTATTTTGGTTTTAACTATTTTTAATTTCTATGATTATTTTTCGTAAAGCTATCATAAGTATAGAATTGCGACAAGTTTTTAACATTATGATTATGTATTTCAAAAAAATTATTGTGGTTTATACTTGTTTAACATAGTAAAAGGAGATAAATAATATTATTGATCAAGAGTATCGTTTTTATGCTTATTAAATATATTAACAATTAATTGATTATTATGATATTCTAATTTATTTAGATATTTTATACAAATCTTACACATGTACAGCATGATAGAAGTTACTTTGCATTCTTCATATATTAAATTATTTGAATATCTCTTATTTTCATTTTGGTAATATTTATTTATACAATTCCTTAATATTTTTCTTTCGAAAATTTGTAATTTTTCAGCCATTGTAGGTGAAAGTGTAAACCATATTGGAAAGCCATATGACAGTGACAGTATAGGTCTTATTAATTGTTTGTATAATAATAATTTAGTTTTTATGGATAGATCTTTATGTATTAAGAGTGGTTTTAGTTTAGATGCTGTATGAGCTGCTTTTAAGTACACTTTTTTTGCATGGTTATTAAATTTAAATTTGTTATTAAAATGTACCCCAAGATGCTTTATGTCATTTTTTAAAGGTACTAAATCATTATTTATTTTTAGTTTCAGTTTTTTATTTTTTTTTATAACATCTCTAGGACCTTTACCACTTGAATTCCTAAAACAAATTAATTCTGATTTATTAGCATTAACTGATATTTTCCATTCATCATAAAATGACAAAATTTGATCCGAATGTTGTTTTACGTATTTTAAAGCTAAATCAGGATTTCTATGCATAAATTGTTGTATCATCCGCGAATAAGGTTTCTTGAGAAATTAGCTGATTTCTTCTGTTGTACAGTGTATGTGGTATATCATTTAAGAATATATTAAATAATTTTGGACCCATTATAGACCCTTGTGGTACCCCTGATTTCACAGGAACTTTATTTGAATTCAGTCCGTCTAGATGTATATACAAATAACTATAAGTTAATCGTAATATATTGTTCGGAAAGCTTAAATTAATCATTTTATACATTAATTAAACCCTGCGTCCAAACGTTATCAAAAGCTTTTCGTATATCTAACGATAATACCACAGTAGAATTTCTTTTCGAAAGATTTTCCACAACGTGATGTTTTTAACTTCGTTTGTTTTAATAAAATTTGATATGGTGGGATTTGCAGAATTATTGTAAACATCAAACTGTGTAATAGGTAAAATATTACCAAATTCATCTGATTGATTATTAATAAAATCATTCACCATTATATCAACAGATTCGTTAATACTATTGTTAGGATTTAAATCTTTATCTTTGTAAAGAATTGAATAATAATCTTCGAAAACTTGTAATTTTTCGTTGATATCAGATATAAAGTGTTCATTAATTGTAACTTTAACACTATCATTATTTGTTTTACCAATTATTCTATTTATTTCCTTGAATGCATGTGGGTATGGTTTTATTGTTTTTAATTTTTTACTAAATTGATCATCAAAATGAATTTTTAATTTTTCTTCTATAATTTTGCGTATACATTTTATTTTTGATTCTAAACATTTATACTCATAAGATTTTTTATTTAGATATTTATGATAATATTTAATATTTATTAATTTTAATATAATAGATGGTAAGCTTTTAAATTTTCTTTTATCAGTGATAATAATTTCGCTATGATTATTTGTAACGTCATTTATTACTTTAATAAATTTATTGATATAATGATCAATCTGAGCATTAGGAATATTATTTGAAGTGGATATATTAATTTCTGATTCTGAAAATATTTCGTTTAACTCTCTTCTAAAAGCTGTCCAATCCGTATTTTTGAATGATCGAAATTTCTTTGGTTCCGCCAATGTAATTTAATAATTACGAGTGTTAATAGTGAGTTTCACCATGAAATGATCCGAAAAGGACGAATGAGTTTCACACGAATAATTTTTGTTTAACCGATTAATAATATTTTCATTTACAATGAAAAGGGTCTAATATAGTTCCACTTTCTGGGAAAGTTGGTTAAAGTGGAGAAATAACTGTGAATGAAGTTTCGCAAGCATTATCGTCAAGCCATTTTACAAGCATATCTCCATTCCTATTATTTATTGAGTCACCAAATCTAGTATGTCTAGCATTTAAATCACCTCCAAAGACTATAAAATCAAAGTTTTTTGATATATTATTTAATTTATTTAGTGTATCTAATATAGTGTATAATTTAGTGTATCTAATATAGCTTTGTCACATTGTGATTTAAAATATAATGAACCTACCAGAATTTTTTTTGTTTAATTAATATTAGTTATAATTTGGCCTTTGGTAAGGGTTACTGGTAGTTTAAAAGTACTTGTGTCTAATTGTATTAAATTTATGTTTTCTTTGTAAAAAATTGCTGAGCCCTGTCCAACATCATTCCTAAATATTTTATAGTTACCTATAATAACATTGTTTTTGTCATTTAATTTTGTTTCCGTCACAAAAGCAAAAGATGGGCTTTTATCTTTCAAAAGATCGAATAGTAATGCTCTTCTACTTAATAGAGCAAACATTAATTGTAATAAAAGTAAAAACTTTAGTTAAATCCATCATTAGTAATTTGAATGATGAATTGAATATATGCAATTTGCTGTTCTTGACGTGACTGTAAGTTTTTTAAATAAGGAAAAAATGTATTTATTTTTTTAATTAATTGATCCAGACTCATACCAAATAAATTATTTGATATAGAAAAGAACTCATTTAATAAATTGTTTTGTGGATTTGTATAGTTTGAATTTTTATTTTGTGTTGTTGTTTGAAACCAACTTGCGAATGTTTTGTTATTATCTATTTTTTCATATATATTATTATTTTCTTCTCTTTGTACCTGTTATTTTTTTATTTGGCTTTTACGACGTAAAATAAACTCTTTATAATATGGGCAACCCCTGTAATTAGCAGGGTGATCACCACCACAGTTAGTACATTGTGGATTATCTTTTTCTTTAACTAAAGGACATTCTTTAGGACCATGACCCCTTAAACATTTAACGCACCTATATGGTCTACAACAATTATTTGCGACATGCCCGAATTCTTGACAGCGCATACCAACGATATAGAATATATAAATGGAGCCTAAAGATAAAAAATTGAAGCCACGCCGGGTATAGTCGTCTCGGTTTTTTGCTACCAACCTGTCAAAATTTAAAAATTTGTAATAAGCGACGGACTAGGTTTTTATTTTAATCCGGGCCTATGGAATTATGGAATTATTTTTATATAATAATTCAATATGTAAAATTTTTTGAAAAAAGTAAATAAAAAATACTGAATATTATTTGTAGAAAAATATTAAAATGCGTTTTCCTTCTTGATATTTAAATTATAACAAAATAACTACAGATGCATCAAATATGTTTTTTACCTCCAGCAACAAAATTGAAATTAAAGGTTAATAAAAAGAGTTAAGCGAAAACAAGAACTACTAATATTCCTCATAACAAAGTAGTAAAATTTAATTTACATAAATATATTTACATAGAAAAATATAAAATAATTATATCTTGCAAACACAGACTGCAGATGTACTTCATTATATGCCGATGTAATCATATTTATGAAGCATGAACAATAGGAAATATTGAAATAATCACAGTATTTTAAAATTTTATTTAATTATTCATATTTCTCTTTATAAAAATTAATAGACTAAATAAAAAAGAACCGACCCTGGTATAAAAATTATCAGCTGATATTTTGACAAGAAATTTCGTCGGATGAGTTTTGAAAAGATCCAGACGACATCAACTCAGTTTCGACTAAAATTTATCTAATTATCAAAAAAAGAGTGCACACAGTAATTTAATTTTAATTTTTACGATTAGTAAAAACTTTTTATCAGATTTAATTATGCTCCTATCCATATATTCAAGTACCTAATTCAATAGTCAATAAATATGAAAATGGCATATGAGGTTTTTAAGAATTCGGTAGACGATTTGATTTTGACAGGTTGGTTAGCAGAAGAAAAGGAAGTAATTTTTTCACGGCTTCATAAACATTTTTTTTGATATATGGAATTTACTATGAGTTAAAAAGAGATGGAACATTTATGCTCCCTCCATATATTCTAATTCGTTGGCGCATACACTGGATAGGGCTGTCTGATAATAATTTTTCCCAATATATTTTTTGATATAATATAACTCTAGTTTGAAGTAATTTATATCTTGATTAGGTTCAATTTGAACTAAATATATACCTAAATCTTTATTATTTTTTCTAGAATTCGGCGTAGAAAATTTACAAACTTTCTTAAATTGAATGTTGGGAAAATCATTTTTTAATTAGTTTTCCACATCATTTTGATCAAAGGTTTCATTAATTCCTTTGAGTAATAAATTGGTACCTTTGTGTTATTTTGGAGTAAAAGAATAGGCTTCCATATTTACTTTACGGAGATATTCAATAATTTCCCTATGAAGAGTCGTATCATTTACAAATATTTTTGTTTTATTTTTATAAATAGTATTAATTACTTTAAAATTGTTTGTATTTATAACTATTTTAGATTTAACAAATTCTATAATTTTCTTCAAATTAGCATCTAAAATAATTATAGGAGGGCAAAAATTTTTTTTTTTTTTATTTTCTATATTTAAGCTATTATTATTATTGCTAATATTACTATTTTTATTATTATGGTTAGTATTGTTTAACTTATAATTACTTGTTAGTAAATTTTGTTGATCGTTTTCAATTAAATTTTGTAATGGTTTAAATCTATTACCATTATTAATATCAGGTGATCGTGTTCTCATTCTCTTTATTGAATTCTAATTGTTATTAGTGGTATTACCATATTTTTTTCTTGGTTCTATAATTTTCCACTTTTCGACATTGTTTCCTTCATTCCTGAAGAACGATGTTAGTTTAGGGTTGGTAGCAGGTTGCTCCTCTTCCGCATCACTATCCATTGACGAGTCCGATGATGTTTCACCAGCTTTTTTATTGCTCTCAGATATAAACTTTTTTATTGCTCTCAGATGAGAGCTCACAACTTTAAGGTTTTTTTTTTTTTTTTTTCTTGATTTTTTCATTTATTTTTAAGACACAACTGTACTTTTTTTCCAATTAATTACTAATAATTAATATTAAAAATTATAATAGTTAATAGTTTTTTATCAGATATAAGTAGTGATAATATTTATAACAATGTTTATATTTTCACTAATTAAATTATTTCAGATATATATTTATACATATATATATATATATTTTTTTAATCATTATAAATCTCAAATAGAGTACCATACAAAAACTGAAATTGTAACTAAGGATTACACAATTTTACGTCCGCTCGCTATCGAGGTTCAATGAGAACTCTCATAAAAACAAAATATTATTTTATTCATTATTATTACAAAGTTATAACATTAATATTAATATATTAAAGATTAAATTAATTCAGTGAAATAGTTTATAATTAGTATAAGACTCTACAAACAATATAGCCGTATTGAAAATTTGATTATTTATAGGAATTATTGCGATTGCCAACAAATATAATTTTTTTTTTTCTTGATTATTATGAATTATGGTATGGACAAAATTTACGTGAAAAATTCCATATGGTAATTAATTTTTTTCATCATACATTAATATATTTTTTTCTATAATTTTATAATTTTTGTTGACATAAATGTGTTTACTGGAACTCAATATGTAAACATGCGATAGTTTTTTCTAGAATTATTTTTGGTTGGGATATGCAAGTGTATGTTTATTGGGAATAAATCAGTCATTTCGCTATCCAATTGTCAGCCGGTCAACACGACCATTTGATTTGTTTTGTTGAAGTTCATGTGTTTTTCTAAACAGTAAGTTTTTTAAATATTAAGTTTTTAAATGTTTTCTAACTATTTTTATTATGCCACGAAATATATAATTATAACTAATAATATAAATAATGGTTTTTATAAAAGCGTTTACAATATTCATATTAAAAATTACATATGTATAAATTTATTACTTAAATATCATATGGATTTGTTTGGTTCCTGAAGAAAAACCAAATATTTAATTTTATCCATATTGTACGATAATTATTGTTCGGCAGGATAAAGTGGATCGGACCAAAATATTTTATAATTTGCGTCACTACCTAACCGATTGTTATATTTTACGTTTTCCGCAATAAAGTTTTAAAATAAAACAACTGAACTTAATACTTTTTGGAACGTTATAATAAACTGTGAATTTATTTTTTATTATGAAGATTATATTATAAATTATTTGCTTTATTAATTTAATTGTTTAATTATTGATTTTTATTACAAGAATGAGAATTTAAATAATGTTACATTTTAATTATAAGATTCTAAGAAAATTTTATATCCGTGTTGAGTTTCCAGATATTCCCCTCAAATGCTGCTTTCCATATGGTTTAGCCTTAGTACTGTGGTGATGCCATAAAGAATCAAAGATAATTTGTGCCGATCATTTATAAAGATGGCAGCATTTGGTTGATCAGCTGATTGAAGTGTCAACATTCTCGGCCGCCTTGAACAGATTAGTTCAACAATAATAATATTTATTATCTCGTGCGGTTGTACATGAAAAAAACTACAATTGACCCTACTACAGTTGACCATTATTGAAACTCTAGATAGAAGAAAGTAAGATTATATAATTTTAGTATTCTTATTTATTAGTTTTTAGTCGCATATTACTATTTATAAAGGAAAGTATTTTTAAAAAATGTTTTTTTTATTTATTTATTATTTCATACTTTTTAGTCGGTCAAATATTTTAAGTTTTAGTCAGAAACTGTTTATATATATTTACTTTAATATATATAATGTATATATATATATATATAAATAGTATGTATATATATATATATACATATAAGAATATCTTTGTACATAAAACTATCCATTATGCCACTAATTTTATGAATTGGCCCGATTCCATGGTCAGAAAAACATTCCCAGACCATTACGTTGCCTACCCGTGCTTTATGGTGCCTTTGGCCTTTCAAAGCAGTCTCCTTTTGGTATGCGCACTCATCTCAATCCGTCGGTACCCATCATGTTGAACTTTGATTCATCAGAAAAAAGCATTGTTCTCCATTTGGCAACAGTGCAGTTTATATGCGTCTTTGCAAATTCTAACATTGCCCGTCGATTCTTTTTCGAAATAAATGGCTTTTTAATGCTTTTGTATGTTGGTAGACCCCCTCCACAGTTCGGCGTTGGATGGTCATGTGGGAAAGTTCTAAGTCCAATTCACTTGCAATAGAACTTGTTAATATAAAAGGATGCTTTTTGCAATAGGTTGTTTTGTGCGGTCTACCACCTCCATGTATTGTATTTAATGAGCCAGAAGAGCGAAAACGGCTTATAATTCGATTTTTTTGATTTATTTATACATATATATATATATCACAGAGAGAAAAGATTGCTAGTATTGTGAAAATTTTGCTACTTTCAAGTAATCTTGGAACCAGATTTTGAGCCAAGAAATTGTTTTGCACGATTGAAGAAATTTGTTTTCACAAATTATAAATTTCTTGTTTTGTGAAAATCTCGCTTATATTAAGAATTTTTAGATTCATGAGTGATGATCAAAAAACCATAAAATAAAGCATAATTTCAAACATGAATTAGGAAATAGTGTTTCTTGTTTGAAGTCATAGAATGCATGATCAAAGAAAACGTCAATCACAATTCATGAAATAAATCGAGCTTAATATAAGAAACATTGTCTTTGAATAATGTTTCTTAAGAATATAATCCAAGTAATAACATTTCTTGAATCCAAAGAGTTAATTGCTAATTTTAAGAATAACTTTTTCTAGAATTATAAAGCAAATCGCACAGGAAATGAGCAAACAAATTTCTGAATTTTCTTTTCAATAAGAATGGATTACAGAAATATTATTGGTTACCTGAAATTTAATTATTTATATCTTATTAAAAACACCAACGAAAAAGCAAGTAAATTAAATCAAATATAATGGTTTATTAATTTTTCATTTAAACTAATATTACTTAAAATTACAGTATAAAATTACAGTATATATAATATAACTTATATTATTTGCCTTAAAATTATTATTTTTTTAAACATAAAAATAGTTATAACAAATGTTTAATTAAAATTTATCAGTTGTTTAAATTATTATAAAATTATTGGTTTAAATATTGTCCTTCCATCTGGAAGTGCATGTAGTTGAAAACATTTTGTTATACATGAATTATTTAAATTAATATATTTAAAATTTTCTATATAATTTCCAATCTCAAACACACGAAAATGTTTATCAAATTTCTTAATTTCTTTAGGTTTTAAAATTAAAAATGGTGTTTGCTCATGAATCAAAATATTTATAATTTTAAATAATTCCTTTGCTTTGTGATCATAACAATATTTGTTACGGGTATATAAACATCCCTTATATTCAAAACTATGGGTTTGTTTAATGTTTTCATCAACAAAGTTAGGAAACTTAATATTAAATTCATTTTCAATTAGAGACTTTTTAACAATTTCAACTTTTTTGGAACATATATTAATATCAGAACCTAAGCCTAAGTTTATAAAATTATTATAAGCAAATTTGATCATACATTTTTTTGCTAATGACAGAGACAAATTTAATCTTGATGTCGTAACATTGGTATAATTTTTCATTTCTCTGTGCTTGGCTTCGAAACGCATACACCACATCACTTTTAAAGGACCTGATTTTTTAATAATCAACGGATAATGATAAAGAAAATGGTGTTTTGGTTTTAAAGTGTCATCAAAAATCTTTACATATAACATATTATGTTTATGAATAATTTCTGATAGCATGACAATTTCAACACTAGTAAAAGATGTTTTTAACAACATTTCAGTCATTTCTTGTAAAATTAGTATATATGCCCAAACTTTATCTGATTTGGATACTTTGTCACCAATAATACACGTAAAATAATCCATCAAACAAAGAGATTGTCGGGCACTTAAATGAAGAATCTTATTTTTCAAATGATTTTCTTTTATATTTGGTGGACGGTTACGAATTTCTAAGTCTCCGTACCCAAAGTTTTGAATACGATTATTTAAGAATTCTAAAGTAAAATTTTTTTTAGATATAATGAAATAGTGAAGACTGTTTACTAAGCCATATTTAATAACGCCTTCCATAAGATCGTGCATTATATCACATGTAAAATTTTCAGTGACATGAAAAAACGGAATACTGTTAAAAATTGAATCTTCGAAAATACCAGATTCTTTATATGTCAAAGTTTGTAAAGAATGTTCATAATTTTGTTTTGTTCTTATTAATATTATATCATCTGCCCGTTTTGTGTTATTATCTGCCTTTTTCTGAATACAAATTCGACAGTATGCGTTATGTGAAAAGCTCTTTGCAAATCCTAATATTGAATTAACACCTAAGTTATCTCCAATAACCAGACCTAACACAAAATAAACCTGAAAAGTTTTGCCATCAATTTCTATTAATATGCCATCTGATTCTAACTTTTTTATAACATTTATTAACATGTAACACGAACTATGGTTACCAAAAGCTTTTAATTTTTTTGATTTTAAAATCATAGCAACAAAAATTGTATCCAGTGAAGAATATTTTTTTGGAATAGTGGGAAAATTAAAATAGAATCCAGCTAAGGACTGTTTACCGGAATTACTACCGAGAGGATCGCCCGTTTCAAAATCATCGTAATACAAAAAGAAAGGTATAACGTATTTTTTATTTATCGATTTTAATTTAGTTTGCCATAGTTCGCCTTGAATAAAATTTGAAATCGAGTCAGAATTAGGAGCTGATAAATATTCCATATGCTGCAAAACATCTATTAAAACATTTGGTCTTTCGAAAAAAATTTTTATTTCAAATTCAATAGGGAGTATAGTTCCAACCGTTTTCATATCTTTTAAATGTGGTATTCCTTTTGTCATTGATATTTTATTTTCTCTATTTATTATAAAATTTTGTGGAGACATATATAGATTCTTTTTTTTTAATAGTTTTAAAAACAAATATTCAGATTTCATTGATTCAAATGGTTTTTTTAATAAATCTGTTAAATTCGATATTTCATCTTTTATTCTTTTATTGGAAACTGAAGGCAGAATTATTTCTTTTAATTTCGAAAAAATGGGATCAAACAAAGTTGTTGTAATGTCTTCTATGATATTTTCAACTAAAGATTTAGGAACATTATTATTATTAGATAGTTTAGTGACAAAACCGATCATTAAATTTTCAACTGAATTTTGAAAATTTATAATTTTTGAATTTTCAATATCTGAATTAAATTCGGTTTCATTAAATGTTTCGGAAATATTATTTTGAAAATGACATTAATCTGATTTTTGGATATTCAATTTTGGGTTTAATAAACAATCTGTAGATACTTCTTTAACTAAAATATTTTTCTGCCAGCCTTTAAGATGTTTCTTAAAATTAGATATTTTACTAAAATGCTGTGGACAATTATGCTGACCACATTTTAGTACTGTGTCAGAATTTATAAAATGCACATATTTTAAATGACATATTAGTAAATCAACTGTTTCAAATATTTCTAAGCACATGAAACAGTTATAAAACATGTTTAAAAAATAAATAAAAATATGTTTAATTTTAAATATACTCGTACGTTTATTTAAATCCGCTAAGATGCGCTATTAAAGTTTGAAATTAAAGACAAAACATTACTATTTAACGAACCGCCAAAGCTAGAATCTATACAATAAAAATATTTTTGGATAAATTGCCATACATTTATGCATTCAAATGGAAATTTTAAATTTAAGACAAAACATATTTTAAAACAAATGTCAACACAACTAATAATTGAATCAAATGAATAAAATACATCATCAAATACAACTGCATACCGCTTACTTTCTGAATTTTTGAATACAACAATCAGTGGTTGTAAATTTAGTCCAAATTCCTTATATAATTTTCTACGAACATCAAGTTGAGATTTTAGTTCTCCAGGTACTTCTATTTCCAATATAAATGCTTTGATGGAATCTTCTATAGAAGGTTTCCAAAATCCTTTTTGATCACCTTTGGATTTAGATATACGACCAGAGAGAGGTAAAGCTGAATGCAGAATGCAAAATAGTTGATAGTTACAAATATCTGTAAAACAAAAACATTGTAGATTCATAATAAACTAATTTTTTAAAAGTTAAATTACCTTCTTGTGTTGAAAGATTGCGTAATTCTTTTTGAGCTTTAGCTTGTTTTAATTGTCTCTCTAAAATTTTTGGAGCTTTATCTTTAAAAAATTTCCACCCATTTATTAAATTTAAAGATTTATCTTTAAATTTATGCTCAAAATCAATTTCAATCTATAAAATAATAATAAATATTAACTTAATTTGGTTGAATATATGTGTTAATTTTTTTTTCTACTATCAAAAATTAAAATTAAGAAAATTTTTATTCAAAATATTATAAATTAATACATACTAATCGAAAACCATTTGTTGATTTTAGAAGAGGCCAATCTGTCAAAAATTCAACAGCGTTTTTATCTGTATTTCTAATATCATTTTTTCTTAACGCATATGTATTTATCCATTTAATTTCAACAGTTTCCCATGGTTCGTAGCAAACTTTCAGCCAGTTTTTATCCGCTTCTAAAATAGATAAATCTTCACCCTCACCTAAATTAAAAAAAGAATTAAAATATGGTTTTTATTAGTTTAATTTAAATTAACGATGTGTTTATAAAAAAGATTTAAAATAAAGTTTTTATAACTTTAATTTAATTGAAATCATCATTGTTTTCAATAATCATTACTTTCACTTTCTAATATTTTTGTATCTTCATCAATTTTTAGTTTTTTTGCGGATTTGAAGTATCCGATTTTACGAAGATTGCACGCAGAATTTCTGTATTTATTGTATAATTTTCCTGTAGGCCTTTTACCTCCTTTATAATAGTAATCCTAAAATATTTCCAAATTTAATGCAAAAATCGGGAGTTTAAATATAAATGTCACTTACACCATTCTCTTTAGGAAATGTAAAAACTATATCAGATTTTATTTTTTCAAAATCTTTGGGTTTCATACAAACATTGTTTTCAATAAAAAATTGAACGATATTTGTAATTAAAATATCTCTAGCTTCATTTGTCAAAACGCTTTTGTCGTTACCACCGCACATGTCTAAAATTTTTAATCCCTTAGTTGTTTGTATAGGAAATCTTTTAAGACCTATTATAAAAAATTTGTTTTATGTATAAACATAGAAAATTAAACAATATTATATAGTTTGTTAAACTTACAAAGCAGATGTTAAGGTTGTCCATATTAGTGGAACCTGATGGTGAAGAACATGAAGAAAAATTATTTAATTCTATCCATGATTGTATCGATGAGTTCATGGATAAGGTTTCGCTCAAATTTGGAACAGTTATCTGATAACCCTTTGAAAAACAGTTCATTAAATTTATTATTGTGAAAAATATATTTCAAGTTACGTTATCCTGTCGCCATTTTATAAGATGATTTCGAAATTGGCACCTTAAATTAATATCATCATTTTCTGGAAAAAATGACTGTAAGTCTACCTCTGTCATGTATCGCAGGGTATTAATTGTTATTTTGGCAAATTTCGAATTCAAAATTTCTAAACCCCAACTGGTTAAAAGTTCTTGTACTTCGGATAAAGTATCTGGCACAGTGTTGTCACTTCTACTACTATAGTAGTATATCTACTACTATTTGAACCTAAAATTATCTACTTCCGTCCAACCTTAAAAAACCGAAATCTACTACTTTTTTATGCATTTCAATAAATTTCTATAAATATACTTCCTTTTTACTAATCTATCGAATAATTTAATATAAATATTTCAAAATATGCAATATTTCGATTTCAAAAATCGATGTGGATCCATTGATAAATAATTTTATAAATAATTAGTCAGTACAACAAAAAAGTTGTACCTAAAAATAAATAAATAATAGTTCTAAACAAAAAGTCAATACAACAAAAATAATAAATGTTGTACATAAAAGAAAAAAAAAGTGTTCAATAAATAAACTTTATTTTTTTTTCATTCATTTAAGGTTTTCGTTATCATTTCTATCATATTATCCAAATTTCCCGTCTACTACTATTCTACTACTTTTTTTTTGCCAAATATACTACTATTTGGAGTTCGGGAAGTGGCAACACTGATCTGGCATTGTATTTAATGTAACTACTCTGTATGATTGTTGGTCTGATTCTGATAAAATAATAATATATAATTCTGATCAAATTAAAATTAATGTTTACATAATATTGTCATTAATGTGAAAGTATTTAAAAAGTATTTTTACTAAAAAACTGCAGTAATTAGTTATTTGTTTCATGCACTGTAATTTGAAAATTTAAAACAGAGAATTTATATATATATATATATATATATATATATATATATATATATATATATATTATACATATATACATATATATTGTAACATCTATATTCAAACACATGCGATTGAATTTCAATTAAATTATATCATAAAAACTTTAAAAGATTATAATACTATAATAATCGCAACCATATACCTTGTGATTAACAACTTATATTTAGTTATTTAAAATCATCACATTTATTTAATTATATAACAGCACAAAATTTGTAATAATAAAATAGTTTATATTACACATAATTTACTTACAATTCTTTCACATTAATAAACTAATATGACAATGTTATTTTATTGCACCAACTACTTATATAAAGTTTTTTTAAAAAAAATTTAGTTCAGCAAATATTTATATTTTATATAAAAATCTTAAAAACCACATCTTTCAATTGCGTTAGAAAATTAATATTAATTATTTACCAGCACAAACTTCACTAACATTGTCAATTATATTGTTAGTATCATCAAACAATATATAATCGTCGAAATTAAAATTAGCCATTTTAGAAGAAACTAAAAGATAAAAGCACAAAAAATAGAAAATTATATGTATTAAAAAGCACTAATCTAAATTCCACAATTCATTTTACAAAATAAAGAAATTACACTTCTTGTTAAATTAAATTAAACTCACGAAATATAATTATTTTATTGCTCCGTCACTCACTATAACTTTCTTGTTTTAAAACTGGACTTAGAATAAACTTGATAATTTTCTTTCTGAAAAACTTTGTGTGACAAAATATTCTAGAATCTTGCGCGTATTACTTAATCCAAGAATATATTGCTAAAATCAAGCAAATAAATTACACGAACTTATTTCTTCTGATTTTTTTTACTCTTCTCAAGAAAATATTGCTGGAAACAAGAAAATTCATGTTTTCATATCCAAATATCATGAAATTTTGGGGACTTAGAATTTTTTCAAAAAAAAATTGTAAATATTTTTCTATTTTGGAAACGGACAAAGGTATTGAGTTCAAATTTGGACAGGTTATAGATAAGGGATAATAATGATGATTTTCTATTTAACATTTTTTAATTGAGCCCCTAGTTTCGGAGATATGCCACTCCAAAAATATAATTCCTAAACTTTCTCTTGCCCCTAGATCCTGGACTGATAATGCTATGGAATTCAAATTTTCAAGACGTAAATATCTCTAAAATGTTATTATTTGCTTAGAACACTTTTTTACCTAGGATATCCTATTTAATTTTTTTGATTTTGAAAAATCAAAATTTTAAACTTTCTAGTTTTTTGAGATTGCTATATTTTTTTGCTTATTTCAAGAAAATTATATGCATGCTGAAATACAAAAAAAAAACATAAAGCAAGTTAATTCCAATAACTGAATTTTCGTTAAAATTTAGAGAAATACTTTCTTGAAAACTGTTTAAACATTATATATTTATTATTCTTGAATCAAGAAAATTTAAATCTTTAATTTGATCTAGTTATGCATTTCTTAAATTAAGCTAAAAGTTCACAAGTCAAGAATATTATGTAATGACAGTGTAAGAATATTTTTATTCATTAATTTTAGAGAAAAAAAACATGAAAATATAAAAATAATTCTTCATTTGAGAAAAAAAAAATATCTAGATTTGTGAAATAATACATGATTTAAGAATAATACATTTTCCATAATTCTAGAATATATACCTTGATTATAGAATATTTTTACTCCTTTTAAGATTTTTTTGCTTGATTCATTAAGTTTTGATATTTCATAATTCATGAATCTATGTTTCATCATAACAGATATTTATTTCGCTCTGTGTACTTAGTGATTAGGGATTTCTCAAAAAAAAATTATCATTTTGGTTCCTAAAGTAAATTTTTTTTTTCTAAGGTTTTTATAAGTTAATATAAAATAGATTGATTCATTTCAGGAAAAATTAAGGTTTTTTCTTTCATTTCCTTCATAAAGCACATTTTTTTCTATAACTTTTTCTATACAATTTTTAATAATACAATTTTTAAATTGATACACTAAAGCTAAACTACTATTTTGTAACTTTGTATTCTTGTTTATCTGTAGACATTATTTTGTATTTTCGAAATTTTGTTGAAATTTTAGGTATAATGGAATTATATCCTCTCGCTGTTATATTCATGTACAGTCAAACACGCTCTAATATTAAGATGGACAGTAATATATTTTTACATTATTTTGCACTAAAAACTGCGGAGGGGCTTTAGCCAAAAAAAACAGCTTTGTAATAAATATGGTTTGAGAATAATAATTATTATATATATGGTTTTGATATTAGATAATTCGATGTGCTTTTTAACACAAAACATTTTTTATTTTCGGTAAATTTTTTTCGTTATATATTTTTAGAAAATAAATGAATGATGACAGTAAGGGATAAAAAACATGTTGAGAAAGAGGAAAGAAATATAAAATATATTTTATAATATTGAACCATATATGCGTCTTTAACTTATATTGTTTCTTCTTGCATTTTTTGTTTTGTTTTTTCACAAGAAATTTTCAAGGCCAACTTTTTCAATTTATTTTTGAAAAATTTTATTTTCATATTTTAGAATTTTAAGTTTTTATGGAATCAATTAAGAGTGTTTTGTGACGGACTTTGAAGTAAAAAAAATCGACTTCGATTGTTGAGGTCGGCACTCTATGTGACTACATAGGACCCTGAAATTGTATGGGATAACTTAGGTGAAGAGGGTAAGGTGTAAGGTCTCGTTTGTAGTATCAAATTAAAACCCTTTTTGGTCAGAGTATGAAATGAATCTGCAAAAATCATTAATTTTGGTAATATAAAACAAACATATCTGAAAATGCCATCACTATTTATGTAAATATTATGTAATATATTATGCAAAATATTACTAACTAACTACGAGTTATCTGGTACCCCTAATTTATATAATTTTATATAAAGTTATAGAATTTGTATGTATGTATTGCAAAAATTTATTTGTGTATAGCGCGAAATAGTTTTCTATATTTATTTCATATTTGATTCAATCTGCTAATTAGGGGTACCAGATAACTCGTAGTTAGTTAGTAATATTTTGCATAATATATTACATAATATTTACATAAATAGTGATGGCATTTTCAGTTTTTCATATGAAATATCAGATATGTTTGTTTTATATTACCAAAATTAATGATTTTTGCAGATTCATTTCATACTCTGCCCAATAAGGGTTTTAATTTGATACTACAAACGAGACCTTACACCTTACCCTCTGCACATAAGTAATCCCATACAATTTCAGGGTCCTATGTAGTCACATAGAGTGCCGACCTGAACAATCGAAGTCGATTTTTTTTTACTTCAAAGTCCGTCACAAAACACTCTTAATTGATTCCATAAAAACTTAAAATTCTAAAATATGAAAATTAAATTTTTCAAAAATAAATTGAAAAAGTTGGCCTTGAAAATTTCTTGTGAAAAACAAAACAAAAAATGCAAGAAGAAACAATATAAGTTAAAGACGCATATATGGTTCAATATTATAAAATATATTTTATATTTCTTTCCTCTTTCTCAACATGTTTTTTATCCCTTACTATCATCATTCATTTATTTTCTAAAAATATATAACGAAAAAAATTTACCGAAAATAAAAAATGTTTTAGTGTTTCGAATTATCTAATATCAAAACCATATAGTATATAATAATTATTCTTCTCAAACCATATTTATTACAAAGCTGTTTTTTTTTTGGCTAAAGCCCCTCCGCAGTTTTTAGTGAAAAATAATGTAAAAATATATTACTGTCCATCTTATACATTATATAATTTTTGGTACAGTGTAATATATAAAACCTACATATGTATATTAAAGTTTCAGAATTTTATGTATATAGTAAATATTAATTTAATATGAATGTGCAATATATTTACATTTTTCTAGATCTTTAGAAATGTTTAAGCTTTACATCTGTAGGTTCTTGTATAATTGAAAATAACCCTTAGAAATGTATAATCCTAAAATTTGTAACTGATCATTTGATGTGTCTGGATTCACAATTTCAAAAATACATTCCTTCAAATTTTGATATTGATATGATTAATGTCAACCATTAAAGGAACAAGAAGAATTTGTCGAGTTATCACTCGACACAGGTTTAAAGCTTGAGTTTTATGAGTTTTATTTTAGTTTTACTTTATGAAATGGCCAGTAAAAAAGTTTGAGAAGCTCAGGTCTAATAGACCATGATAATATAATTTTTATACACATTTTACACTCAGAGAAAAGTATCCTATAAAATTTTTAATGGGACAGTTATTGTTTTAATAGGACAAAAATTTCTTATATTTTAATAGTTTTCTATTAAAATTAAACAGATTCGTATTATTATTTTAATGTGTTCCCTCATGTTGGTACTGTAATAGTAGAACACATTACTTTGATTATTAATACTATTGCCTTAATGTTAATTTTCCTATTCAATTTACCGGACTGTCCTATTAACTTCAATAGTTCAAAGTTATTAGTTTTTAATAGTTTCAATCACATTAATAATAATAAGAAATCCCATTATTTACAACTATTTTTAAATTATGCGTCATGAAATTTAATAGTAAATACTATTAATTAAATAGTGCATCATATTAAACGGAGTTTTTAATAACTTTGCCCTATTGTTTCAATAGTATATACTATTAAAAAAAACAGATGTACCATTGAATTCATGTTTTTTCAAGTGAAAAATAAATTACTCTTATTATTACAGTTATTTTTTTAGTAAAAAGTTTGTTTTTTTTTGACGCCATAGCATCATTTAATAGTCACGCGTTACTGTGAGTAGTTAAATTGTGAAGTGCAAAAAAATAAATTGAATATTAGTGAAAAAAACTATATTATCGGAAGTGTAATTAGGTAAGTTACTAAAATTTTTAGGGCTAAAAAATATACAAAAATAGGAGTTTTAATTTTAATATTTTTTTAATTAACAAAAAACTGTTAGTTATGGAAAAGCACAACGATTCAAGCCAATTTTGTGTATTAGATTCTTTAAAAAATTTAACTAGTGATGATGGTGAAATTATTGTTGCTATAACTGAAGAAATATGTAATACGGAAACTGTAGCACCTGAAAATTCAGAATTTGACCAAGTTAAAGAGCTCATTTGCTTCAAATTTGGATTTGATGAAGCTGTTTATGAACGCATTATTGGTAAAATTTCCAAAAAATTTAAATTTTTCCACAAGTTTTATTGATTTATTTTAAAGCGTGCAAATATGATTTAGAAGCTCTGCTCGTTATAAACGAAGAAGAAATATGTGAACTATTTCCTTTTCCAGAGCTAGGAACAAGGTCCAAGTTCAAATATCATTTAAATTTATGGAGAAAGGATGTAAAATATTAATAGTTAGAAATAATTTCTGATTTAATCATTTTTGAAATTTATTAAAGGCTACTACAATTTCTGTAACTAATTCATGTAGAGAATGGATTGATTCGAATGTATCGTCAATTGCAACAACATTATCACCACATTCATCATCAATAAGAACGAGCTCTCCATCATCAACATTAAGTGCCTCTGATAACACTTCATTAACACAGCAAGCTCTTATTGATTTATTAAACAGCTCTCAGAAGGGTAGAGAAGTGTTAAACTTTTATGAAAATAAAAAATTTCTTGATGATAATTATAAGGACATATTAACATCAGTTGTCGTAGAAAGTTACTCTGATAAAAAAAATACAATGTCCATGAATAATATAGTGAGTGCAACAAATGCAATAGTTGGTGTTTTTCCTTCTGAAACTTCTGTGAGCTTAGTTCTTATTTCTTTTCTATGTTTTTTATTTATCTTTGATTATTTTAAATTATCTGCTTTTTTAACAATAATTTTATTTTCAGCATTATTATTTTCAAAAACGTGGACATGGACTAAATCCAACTGGTAAGCTTCATGACAAAGCAGTAAACGCCCGTACTAAAATAAACAAGCTAACGAAAAAGAAACTTATGAAAGGATTAGATCCAGGTATTTTTTATATTGTTATAGTTTTAAATTTAATTTAATTTTAATTTATACTTCCATTTACAGATATTTCACAAACAAAAGTAGATCCAATAATTGTTACCACTAGTGATGAAGAAATAATAATTTGGTTAACCCACAATATTGAACCATGGCCAGAAGTGGAAATAAAATGGTCTAATGTGATAAATATTAGAAAACACGATATACGAACAGATGGTTCAAATGTATTGAAAAAGTGGCCTCTATTCAAACATAGTATTGGTCATTCTTTGGTAAAATATATCTTAAAATAAATATTTTTTCACTATAAAAAATAAAATCAATTTTAGGTTGACATCGACTACAAAATAATATTTAAAAACAATCCCTCCAAATTATTTGAAATTTGGCCAACATTTATAGAAAAAATTAAACCTTTTTTCAAAACTCATATTAAGGACAAAATATCTCTTAATCTTTTAGAGGATTTGGAAAAAAATATTGATGATAGTAAGATTCTATCAGTATTAATAAATATTTTGTAAAGCTAATAATATTTTCGTCCATAGATTCACGTGATTGCATTCTTTTTCTGCTTCTCCACGCAGTTTTGAAGTCTTCTATAGTTGGATTGCAAAACAAAGAAAATAAAAAGTATAAGTGGAAACCTACAATAATTGATTGTCAAGAATCTTGTATTCTACACTGCATTTCTGTCAGTCAATATCTGACAAAAGTTGAATTATTAAAAAAAAAATATTATGAAAAAGGATTAACTTTTCAACCAGTTATAATTGTAATAGGTGAGCAAAAAACCAGCTTACAGAGCTTTTTTACATTTTATGACGGTATATTATATAAATTTAATTCGTTTCTAAAGTGTTTAGATATAACATTTAAATTATTTCATGTCATGAATTTTGAATACCCCAAAGAGGGAAAAAATGTATACAATTTTATAGAAAATTACTTTTATAATTTTGAAACAAAAAAAACTTCCAATGTAACAAGTCTTTTAGAGTTTTTTAAAAATTAAATCATTTTTTTTAAACTTATTTTCATAATTTTGAAACGAATAAAAATTTGAATGTAAATCTATTAAATTGTTTTAAAATTAAATCATTTTTTCTTTAAATAAATATATTTTCTTAATTATATTTATTACTAACAGTAATAAACAGTAACACAATTTATTAATTATATTTATTACTAACAGTATTAGGTCAACATTGTGCTCACAAATATAAAATGTTTAATTGCTTTTTATGTCGAGAAAACTCGAAATCATATTCTTCATCTATATTATTAATTGATCATATAAAATCTTCACATATTATAAAAAATATTGAAAATTTTCAATGTTTACATGGAAAATGTTTTCAAAAATTTCGAAATTTATATTCTTTTAAAAGACATTTAGATAGAGTTCATAAAAATGCATTATATAATCCTGTTAACAAAAGTAATATTACAATCAATGAAAATAATATCATTGAAGGTTGCCAAATTAATATTCCGAATAATATTCAACAAATTCATGAGATTTCATTAATTGAACAAAATATTGATACTGCAATATCAGAATCTAATAGTTTTTCAGATAATTTTACTGGACTTTCTTTTATATTAACTTTGCATAATAATAACAATTTTAATAGGAAAAATGTTCGTCATATTATAGATGATATAGAAACACAGATAACCGACCCAATTGCACAGATTATAAATACGAAAATTTTACCATACATTGAAAACATAGAAAACAGGTCAATAGCTGCAAATAGCATTAAGCAATTAATTTACCCTTTTAAAAATATTAAATCAGAGTACAAATTATTGCAAGAGTTGGAATTAAAGGAATTATTTAAAAGACCAACTTATTACACTATTAACGAAGAAGTGTCTGAAATAATTATTAATAATTCTCCAAGCATTGACACAAATAGAGTCACAGGTATCATAATGCCTTTAGAATTTCAGATAAAAAAGTTTTTTGAATGCGGAAATATTTTACAACAGACTTTAGAAAATTATGCAATTTTGAAGAATTGCAGGTCCAATAATTATTTTAATTTGATAAACGGAAGTGTATGGCAAAAAAAATCGGATTCTTATGGCACAAATTTGACAATACCTTACCTTTTATTTTTTGATGACTTTTGCATTGATAATCCCTTAGGTTCACATGCAAAAGATCAGTCAATTTGTGGTGTTTATTATAGTTTTCCAACCATTCCACAACACCATCTTTCCAAACTTAAAAATATTTTTGTTGCCGCATTTTTCAAAACAAAAGATCGATCTTCATTTGGAAATTGTTTTGCAATTAAGCCTTTAGTTGATCAGATTAAAAAGTTGGAAACTGACGGGATAAAAATTAAAGTTAATAATCAAATTTATCATGTATATTTTCTTTTAGCTTTTGTTCTTGGCGACAACTTAGGTCAAAATACTTACTTAGGATTTACTACTAGCTTCAACTCAAATTTTTATTGTAGAGCTTGTAAAAGAAGTAAATGTGAAATGCAAAAAGATATTAAAGAATATAAAAATTCATTGCGTAACACTGAAAATTATCAAGCTGATGTTTTAATAAATAATGAAAAATTAACTGGTATTAAAGAAAACTCAGTTTTTAATGAAATTGAATCTTTTCATGTAACGAATAATTTGTGTTTCGATATTATGCATGACCTTTTTGAAGGTGTTTGCAGATATGATATTTCAAAAATATTGTTACATTTTATAGAAAAATCTAAACATTTCTCTTTAGATACTTTAAATTTTCGAAAGCAAATGTTTGATTATGGTGAGACAGAAATCGGCAATATTTCTCCACCTTTAAAGATTTCTCTGTTAAAATTAAATAATTTAAAAATGACAGCCCGAGAAACACTGACTTTTGTTAACTATTTACCATTAATGATTGGAGATTTAGTTCCTGAAAACAACAAAATGTGGGAACTTCTGAAAGTTTTAATTAAAATAATAGATTTGGTTTTGTTGTCGAATATCAGCGAATTTCAAATAAAATCTTTAGAGTACCTAGTATCAAAACATAATTCGTTATATATCGAATTGTTCAATGAATCATTGAGACCCAAGTTCCACTTTTTACTTCATTATCCAAATGCAATTCGGAAATGTGGTCCCTTAAAGCATTTGTGGTGCATGCGTTTTGAAGCATTACATAAACAATTTAAAACTTCAGCAAAAGTTACAAATTCACGAATTAATATTTCTTTCACGCTTGCCATGAAGGCTGGGCTAAAGTTTGCTCACTTACTTTCCACAAAAACATTTTTTGAACAAGATTTATCTTTTGAAGAAAAAAATTTATATGTGCACAATGTTAACCTAATATATAAAGATATTAATAAAAACACGATAGATATTAATTTAACAGAAGCTCATTGTTTAAAAAAAATAATATTTAGAGGAAAAACTTATAAAAAACATTTTTATTTAACAAAATCTAATACACAACTTTTACTTTATGAAATTGAAGAAATTATTTTATTCAGATCATATCCTTATTTTATTTGTAGTCAGTGGCAAATTAATTTTTTTAGTGAACATTACCAATCATATATGGTTGGAGAGAAAATCGAATCGTATTTTTTTTTATATAAGATTTCCGAATTTGATGGACCTCCTATTCATTTGCATCTCTTAAATAATGGGAAAAAAGCTTTTAGAGTAAAAAAAATATAAAATTTTAAAATAATATTAAAAAATACTTTTTGAACAATATAATATAAAAATTAACCAATATAAAAAATAACTTTGTAATAAAATAAATACTTTAAAAACAGAAATATTTGTTTCATTTAACTGAATAGTATAGTAATAGGAGCACATCATTGGATTTTAATATGAACGAGCATATTAATTTTATAAATAATATGGGAATCATATTGAAGTAATAGTAAAGAAATTATAAAAACAAAGGTATAAATCACATAAATTTTTATTTTTAATTACGCTCATCCTATTAGTTTTATGGTATACCGTATTGTTTTTTAATAGTCTTCTGTACATATATTGAATTAATGTTGATCAATATTAAAATAATATTACATCACATTAATTTTTAATATGATGTGCTATTAATTTAACACGATAGTAATATTGAAAAAAAAATAAGAACCCAACATTAATTTAATAATTGCAAAAGCATTATTTTAGTAGTATAAATCCTATTGACAAAAAACAATACCAAAAACTAATTAAATCAATCACTTTTCTTATTAATTCTACGGGATTTTTCTCTGAGTGTACGACTACCTAGTTAAATTAACTGAGTATTACAATTGAGTCAATGGTCCAACAAAAAAAAAACAATTATGCTAAAATACATTATTGTTCACGTTTTCGCAGAGGTCGGAAACTCTGAATGGTCACATCCTATAGAACCGGTTGTACGGATTTTAAATTTGTAAAATTTGCACATAGCTCCGCTTGGGTTTCTCGTTTGAATCGGTAACTTTAGTGGGTCCATGCTAAAATTTCGTATTTATTTTTCATGTGTTCTAAAGAATTTTATAATAATTAATTATTATCTGATTTGAATAAAATTTGGCACAGGGGTTGAATTCGTAACCTTATCGTGTCTACATTACTCACATTTGCTTGATGGCATAGTTTAAGAGTGATGGAAATCACCAGCTACATACCACATGCAGAACATGTATATATGTACCAATAGCTATATACCACATGCAGAACAATGCAGAAAACGTAGGTACTGTGCACGAAAAATAAAGCAGAAAACCTCCTAAAACTATCACTTAGTTATATGGCTAGGGTTATAGCTGCATAAACGTGTACTGGCTGATTGGCAGGCTGTACGATTGGGAATCTAATACACGCAATCGTGTAGTAGTATAATGGATCCCAACGGAAAAAAAGACAACCGAGCAATTTCATTACCTGAGAAAACAGAAGTTATTAAAAATTTTGTTTAACCACTTATAGTAAAAAACCTTAAAACATTTTTATCGGAAGTTTAAACCTGACGCTGTAGTAACTCAAGTGCCGTTACAACAAGTAACTAAAAAATGTTAATTCCATTAATTCCTATGCCGAATAGAGAAATAATAAGCGATTATACAAAATGTTCAAGGGAATGTTTATAGTGTCAGGATTTGAAAATCAGTAGACATAATAATACTGAAGTTGGTCCGTATAAGAAAACAGTGCAATGTTTCGCACACATTAATGTAGTGTAGACATTGTGGGCCCACTGCACAAATCAAAAGGTTTTTGATACCTGCTCACCAGGTAATGTGTCTTCAAACGTCAGATTGGTTCGATGTTTTTCACTAGGCTTACTGGGTTTTAGAACTTCGTATAAAGAGGATATAAGTTGAATTGGTATGTGGAGAATCATTAAGACTTCCAGGACAATTTTTTTCGCCTCTCAATAAAATAATTAAGATTTTATTAAACAGTTTCGAAGACCGATGTCTAAAATAAAGCCGACTAGTATTTCACATCATGGTATTCCAACTTCATTTATTAAAAAATTATAAAAGACTGCACATATTTATTAGAGTAGAGTAGGCAAATTTTGAGCTTCATTAAAACTACAATTCGAGTCCCCATTTAAAGTATAAAATAAAATACAATAAAAATTACAACATAAATATTCAACGTAAAAATGTATCAATTGACAGATAAAAATCAGTTTTTATTGCAGTTTTCATTACAGTAACATCTAAACTGTTATCGCCAATCCAAGCACAAGTGAATACTAGATCGGGTAGATAAGTCAACATATCTCTTAGGTTCCGTTAGTATGGGATATTCACTAGCAGGGGAGTTCTGTAGCGTAAATTTATAGCTTTTAATAAATAAGGTATAATTAAACTTATCGTGTACTACCGGCTTTAAGCACAAACTAATAAACTCTATACAGACGATTATATTAGAATACGATTTTTGTCGTTTTTATGCCAGAACAAAATTCAAAAAATTTTATGGCTCCACAAAAATATTACAAACACATACACAATAAAACTCTGTAGGGCTCTGTTTCTATAGTTACGTTGTGAGAAAACAAATTTGTAATTATGAAAAGATATGAAGTATGAGAAAATTTGTTTTGCATTGATTTGTTGTTGTTTTAGCAATGATTTTTTATGGATAATTGAGATTGAGAATAGAAAAATATATTTTCAAAATTGATTATTTCGGATGATTTTTTTTTTTAAATCATTTGGCCATTTTTTAATGCAAAAGTACTTATGTACAATGTACCTATTTAAAAAAGAAAAATATTTATTTTTATTTTGAAAAATATTTTTATTGATCTTTTTCATTTCTTATTTTAGAAACTGGTTGAAAATATTTTAAAATTTAAATGCTAAGCTTTAATAATTTTTAACTTTCTATTATAATTTATTTCATTAGCTTTACTTCTTATTCTTGCGTTTTTTTGTAAAATTCCTGTTTATTAAATTTTTCTACAAGCCATGTACAATAAAAGTAAAATTCAAGAATATTCTGTCGATGATTTAAACATGGTCCGGCAGAAAACCATTTATGATATTTTTCAGATGTATTTGTTTTTGAATACAAATTTCAACTATTTTTTTAATATTAGTCGTAAACCAATTACATAAAAAAAAAAAATCAAACATTTTAACATGATATGCAGAAACCTAAGATACATTTTTTTGTTATAAAAATATAATTACAAAACCCATAAAATAATTTTGATAGTAGGTACATTTGTAACAAAAATTTTGTTTGTGATAATATTTGTTTAAGAGGAACCACTTTGAATTAAGATCATATGTCTGGTTTTCCTTTAAAAAAATATTTTTACAATATTCGCGATTTATTTTATTTAATATGTTATGTAATATAACAATTAAAATTAAAGAAAACAATTAGATAGTTTTTATCAAAAAAATTAATGTATTTATTAATATATTTATTTTTTTTATAAGATTTTTACTGTACGAAGCGCAACTGAAAAGTGAAAAGTTTTATTTTCATTTATTGAATTAGAGTTCGCATTATTGCTTTTCGAAATGAGCATACGCCTATTTCGAAAAACAATAAGTTGTATTACCCAATCAATGTAATTAAGTTTTTGTAACTTAATACTCTAATAAATTATATTAGCCAGACGGTCATTAGCTTTAGTAACTAAACTCTCATGAATTATATTTTGTTAAAAATATAATTGCATGAGAATTTAATTTTTGCAATGTTATCAAAGTATTATATTTAAGAAATGAATAACGGAAATAGGGTAGGGGGTTATGTATGAACATAACATCCCTCCATCCCTTAAATAAGAAATTTGATGTAGTCAGATTTCTGTTGCATCAACGTAGTACATAAATTTAAAAAAAAAAATGTTACATTTTTTTTGCTTGTTTAAAAGTTAAAATATATTACTTAAAATTTTTTTTTTTTTTTTTTTTTTTTTTTTTATTGAATTAATTCTTACAATTATACATATGTAGATTTATTTTATTAGATTAAAATTGTTTTATAGTTTAAATGTTATATTAAAATTATTTTGATAATTTGTATGATATAAAAATTAAAGAAAAGATTATTTTAAATTTGAATAATACAAAAATTAAATTAAAAATGAACTATCTTATATTTATTACTTAAACAATTTCTAAAAGAAATTATAGTATTTTCCCAAATTATTTCATTCATTTTCTGTAGCATTTGGTTGCCTAGTGCATTTGATTTTAATATACTTTTTGTACAAAATATAACAGACAATAATGATGATTGTTAAAATGATAATGGAGATTGTTACATAGAGTATATTATTGGAAATTGGTAACATTTGATTAGTATGACGGTACTGGGTATGTATGTTTTGCAGAGTTTTTAAGTCCACACTAAATTTGTCAAGATTAAATTCCTCTAATTGTGTTATATGCGGCGTATGAATATTATTATTTGTTATGGTTTGTATCGTATCGTTAGGAATGCTTACATCAAATGTATATATTATTGATTTAGTCTTTGCTATTACTGCCTGAGATTGAAGATTAACTAATTGAGTGAAAGCTTTGCAGTTTTCGCCCAATTTAAAGATTCCACTACCATATAGTTTTTCCGTTGAGGAGGTGCTGTTGCAAACAGATTTTATGTATATAGTTGTCGGTGTTACATATAACCAATTATTTTGTTCATATAAATTGAACCACACTTCTTGATTTATTTTAATTATTTTGATTTCGCAATTTTCAGGTTTGTCCTCACCTGATAACAATTGAGTTATGCAATTACGAGTGTTGAAATTGTAATATATTAAATTTTGTCTACAAAGGTATTCTAAATTTTGTATAAGTGTACATTCTTCTAAATCATTTTTATTCATAAAAATATAACGTTGTGACTCATCATTTATTGCTACATATTTGTAGTTTGTTGAAATATAGTAAAAAGTATCATTATAAAGTTTTCGAGGTAAACTAGTTAACTTGTATAAATTGAATGTGTCTGTCACTAAAGGAATTTTTATTTGAATGTATAAATGATTTTTACTATGTAGTGGTTCGACTTGAACAAATGAATTTAATAACCGTAGATTTAATCTATTAAGATTAATCGGGAATTTGATATTTGAATCTTGTTCAAGTTGAATATGTTTAATTGTATTTGAAAATATTTGTGAATTTAAGAATTTATGATTGAGTTTTCCTAATTTTGCTTCTTGTATTAGATTTATAAATTGGTTTTGATTTGATATGAGAGAGTTTGCTGATAGTGATACAATATTTGAAATTTCATCAAATTGATGCATGATTATTGCGTAATCTGTTAAATTGTCTATGTTGTCAATTATTTTATTTAAATTTTTTCGTATTTGTACGAAATTATTATTAAGTTTAGTGTTTGTCAAATTGAATTCATCTACTAGTTTATTAATTACTGTTGTATGTTGATCTTGAATATGATATATATCTAATTGTTGTTTTTTCATATTTTCTAAAGCTATATTTATTTCTGCTGCATCATCAGCATCCATTGTTCCAAACAGAAAATTTTGGAGTTTTCCGATTCCATTAATTAAACCTCTTTTTTGTCGAGAATCTCTTGTTTGAAAAATTTGATTTATTATTGCATTATTGAGTTCTATTTCATGAAGTAATTTAGAAGTTAAACTTATTTCAATTTTACAATTTTCATATTCAGATCTTTTCAAAATTTCTTCGCAAGTCAAAATTAATGTCTTGAATTGTGTTTTTAAAGTTAAAGTATCCTGTTCGAAAGTCAAATGATCCACCAAAAATAAGAATTTCCAATCTGCTACGACCTTTTTTAATGAACCAATTTTTTCCGAATATACACCGGCAGATTCTAATTGAACATGCTCTGATGCAGAGACTGCAAAATAGCAAATGGCGATGATATATCTGAAAGGCAATGATTTTTATAAGTAATTTATATTTTTACATTATCAAGTAATAAATGGTTTAAGAAGATTATTGTGAATTGTTTTATATTTATTTTTTATTTTTATAATTGAGTTTACTGGTGACAATATTTTTATTATCTCGAAGGGACCTTTATAAGCTGGCGTTAGTTTTTTATTTGAACGATTTTTAATTTCTAGCCATACCTTATCTCCTACAATAAACTTTGTTGATTTTACGTTTTTATCATATTGTATTTTTGAATTTTCTTTTGCTTTTATAAGATTTTGGCGAATTATTTCGTAACCGTTTTGCATTCGCGCTTTTATTTCTAATACATAATTTTCGTAGTTATATATAGGTTCAACTGTTTTCATTAATGAAGTGGGTAATTCAGCTTTGAATCCGAATAAAATTTCATATGGCGTATATTTTGTTGCCGTATGCGGAGTAGTATTGTAGCAAAAAACTGCATAATCTATCCACGAATCCCAATTATCAGGATCTTGAGAAGCGTAATTTCTCAAATAATCTCCTAACGTACGATGAGAACGTTCCAAAGCACCGTTGCTTTGTGGATGATATGGACTAGTTTGTATTTTTTTGATTTTTAGAAGTTTGCAGACATTTTTCATAATTTCGCTTAAAAAATTTTGACCTTGGTCGGTTAGCAAAGTTTTTGGGGTACCGAAAGTACAAATTATTTTTCTTACATAGGTTTCAGATATCGTTTTTGCTTCTTGGTCTGGAATAGGAATTGCTTGTATGAATTTTGTCAAGTCGTCCTGAAATGTAAGGATATATTTATTGCCTGATTCTGATTCCGGTAAAGGACCTACTATATCAAGAGCTACACGTTCAAATGGTCTCTTAGATGTGGTAGTGATTTCCATAGGACACTTATTTTTTGAATAAATTTTATTTTTTTGGCATGTGGTACATGTTCTAATATGTTTTTTTATATCATTATACATACTTTTCCAGAAATATTTACTTTTAATGCGATTTATTGTGCGAGCCAACCCCTGATGCCCACCTAATGGAGAATTATGGTATTCAAAAATTACTTTTTCTATGTCTTCAGGTTTATTTAATAAAATTAAATTTTGTGACTTGGTAGCGAATGGATTATTATGTTGTTGTAATATTTCATTTGTATTTGGTGCGAGATTGTTATTAATTTGAATATTTTTAGAATTTGAATGAATAGTTTGTGTATTATTATTGTCAGAATTAGGATTAATAATTTGTGTATTATTATTATCAGAATTAGGATTAATAGTTTTTGTTTTGGAGCGAGTAATCACATTTATGTTTTTGATATCCAATCTAGAAAGAGCGTCGGCGTTGGTGTTTAAATGACCAGATTTATGTACTACTGTAAAATTGTATTCTTCAAGTTTTATGCGCCAGCGCATAATCCTCGAAGAAGGATCTTTCAGATTAAATATCCACACTAAAGGCTTGTGGTCAGTGACGATGGTAAATTTTCTACCATATATATAAGGCCTAAAATGTGTGGTAGCCCAAACAACGGCCAAAGCTTCCTTTTCTATCGTTGAATAATTTTTCTCCGCATTATTCAATATTCGGCTAGCGTATGCAATAGGTAGATCTTGTTTACCAGGATTACACTTTTGCGAAAGAACAGCTCCTATTGCATCATTACTAGCGTCAGTAGTTACATAGAAATGTTCGCTAAAATTGGGATATTGTAAAACGGGTGGATTCATGATTATTTGTTTTAATTTATTGAAGGATTCATCACAATACGCATTCCATTCGAATTTAATTTCTTTCCTGAGTAATTTATTTATTGGAGAAACTAATTTTGAAAAATTGGGTATGAATTTCCTATAGTAACCAACTAAACCCAAAAATGATTTGACTAGTTTTACAGTTTTAGGTGGTTGAATATGTTGAATAGCTGTGATTTTTGTAGGATCGGGTGTAATTCCATCCTGAGAAATTACGTGCCCTAAATACATAACTTCTTTATATAAAAATTTACATTTATTTGGTTGTAACTTTAGGTTATGTTTTTCAAGAGTTTTTAGAACTTCTATTAACTTTTTGTTGTGGTCTTGTAAATTTTTACCATAAATTATGATGTCATCTAAATAAATAAGACAACGCAAACCTTGTAGACCAGTTAGCACTGTGTTCATTAGACGTTGGAATGTGGGTGGTGCATTTCGTAGTCCGAACGGCATTCGGTTAAACTCGAAATGTCCATAACTTGTGCTAAAAGCTGTTTTTGCCTTATCACACTCCTTTACATTAATCTGGTGGAAACCACTAGCTAAATCAAGAGTGCTGAAATACTTTGAATTTCCCAATTGACCTAATATGTCTTCAATATTTGGTAAAGGGTAAGCGTCAGGTATAGTGATTTCGTTTAATTTTCGAAAATCAACTACAACCCGCCATTTCTTTGTACCGTCAGAACCTGATTTTTTGGGCACCACTAATAAAGGGGCATTCCAAGGACTTGAACTTTTACGAATAATTTCGTCATCAAGCATTTTATCTACTTGATTTTGAATTTCTCTTTTGTGTATTTCTGGTAATCTATATGGCCTAATTTTTACGGGTGGTTTAGATGGATCAGTATTAATTTCATGTTCTACTAAAGAGGTGGAGGTTAATACATCACCTTCCAAAAAGAATAAATGGTTAAAAGTCCTACAAATATTTTCAATAGAAGATTTTTCTTCAAAGTTTAAGTGTTTTAAATCAATTTGTTGATTTAATGTTTCTAATCTGTGTTCTATTTTATTTTTATGAGAATTTGAATTAAAATTATAAATATGGAAATCTTCTATAGGTAAAAATTTTATTCTAAAGTTTTCATCAAAAGTTATAGGGAAATTATTAGAATTTAATACGCTAATATACACATAACCATTTTCTGGTTTTACCAATGTATTAGAAATTAGTAATCCTTTTTCTAACAATTCATCAATGTCCATAAGAGCAACTGATTCATTTTGATGAGTTACTGGTCCATATTTAATAACCTTTTCAGTACGAGGTGGTATTATTATATTTTGCATTTTCGTTTCAAAAGGAATTGTACATTTTATATTATCAAAATGAAAAATAACGTTAGTATTTCCATAATCAAGTAGGGCTTGAGTTATTTTTAAAAAATCTTCACCAATAATTCCATCTTGTTCTATTGGGAAGTTAGAATTTACAATATGAAAGGTAATTGGATAGGTTTTATTTAAATTATTGGGAATTTGTAGATTTAATGTAACTTTTCCTATTGTACTTATTGGTTCGGTAGTAATACCTTTTATTGTCGTAGAATTTATGTCAATCATAGTTTCGTCGTTTAAAGAACTTACTTTTAATAAACAAATACTAGCTCCTGAATCTATGAGAAAATTAGTGGTATTATTGAGTGTACCAGAAACACTTAAATTTAGAGTGCTAGAGAAAGTTCTATTCTTAACTTGATTAACAAGAACTTGTGTAATTTCTTTATCATGGATATTAGAAAATGTATCTAAATATGACTTATTTGATTCAGCAATGTTTGAATTTCTTTTACTAGTAGAAATTTTATTTGTTGTAGAATTGGTATTCTTATTTAGTGTATTTTTGTTTGGTTTTGATGTAGTAGATTTAGTAGACTTTGAATGTTTTATATTTGAATCAGTGTTTTTCGCAATATCTATATTTATAGATACTTCTTTTAAAGAATTGAGAGAACTGTTTTCAATTGATTTTGAAGAATTAGTAATGTTTGTTTTTGTGGAGTTAGGAAGATTTAGTTCTGCACAATTCATAGATTTATTAGAAATAAAATTAACATTTAGGTGTCGCTTTTCAAGTTTTTCGCCTGTGTCTGAACACCAGATGGACCAGGCTTCTGCTCGTTTCCCGTATTGGATTCTTGGTTCTGTTTTTTGTTATTATTAAACATTCTTTTTCTACAATTTTCAATAGAATGACCTTTATTTTTACAGTAATTACAGGTGTTTTCGTTAATTGTTGCAACTATTGGTCTATTTGGTTGAAAAGTTGGTTTAAATTTAGGTAGATGTGAATTAAAATTATTATTCACATTTTCTATTGGATTTTTAGTATTTTTAAATTTGCTCCTACAGTCAATAGTATTATGACTATTATTTCTGCAGGTAGAACAGTAATTAGAGTGATTTGATTGAAAGGTAGTTTTTTTATTTAATTTATTTAATTTTTCCTCTTGCAATGCTAAATCTATAGCTTTGACAAGAGTCTCTGGTCTAGTGGTACGCGCTATTAAACGAATTGGCTCTTTTAAACCATTTATGAAACTGGTTAACGCTAATTTTTCATTCATTTCCCTAATAGCCGTACCTACTTCTTTTGAAGCAGTGGTATCTATACTAGAAATATTGAGTTCGTCTAAGAGTTTCTCAATTCTATTGGCGTAAAAGGACACGTCTTCCTTTTGTCCTTGGTTCAGGGTAAAAATATCGGATTGTATAAGTTGTACTGCCCTTAATTTGGAAAAATTAGTTTGCAATGCTAATTTTAAAGCATTCCAATTATCATAACTGTGATAACGAATGATTAGGTTGTAAGCTCGTCCTACTAATTTGGACGTAATTACATCAATAAAATCTAGTTTTTCCTCAGCAGTATTTGCACGTTTATATTGGATGTCGGCCATTTGGAGAAAACGATGTAGTTCTAAAGAGTTTCCACTAAACTCAGGAATCATTTTTAAAGCCTGATTTATATTGAAACTAGCCGTCATTTTGGATGAGGGTTTTGTGTTATTGACGTTAGAGCTTGAAGGGGGATTTGGTGGTGGATTATTATTATTAGTATTTGAATTTAAATTATTCGAAATATTTTCAGTATTTGAATTATTAGTATTTGAATTTAAATTATCCGAAATATTTTCAGTATGTGAATTATTTTCACCTTTTGAATTTTTATTATTTACAATATTTGAATTATTCGGATTCTTTTCAGTTATTAAATTTGTATTATTTTGAGTTGAATTTGTAATTTCCGAATTAAATGTAAATAGACTATTTTTATTTTCTATTTCTGTGGGCGAGCGAGGAGTTTTTATAGATTTAGAAAATACACTATCGTTTAGATTTGAATCATCATCACTATCGATATCAGTACAATCAGTATTTAGTTTTTTAGATATTTTCCTTGTTCTAAGACTGAGATTATAATTTAAACTCATTTAGATTTCAAATGCACTCAAACACAATTTTACCAAATGAAATAATTATTTTAGGAAATAACAAAAAAATCATGAAATAAACTTAAAGTAAAAATATATATTATCAATTGAAATTTATTTATTATACTTATTGTATATTTATAAAAAAAAATATTATGTTACTTTTCACAACAAAAAAAAATACTTTGTCAGTGTTTTTTTTTTTATATCATACGTTATTTTTAATTAAAAATGAATTTCTATATTTATGAAAGGTTTATGGCCTGGTTATTTGATGATTTTACATAATTCCATAAAAATATTTTTGAAAGAAAAAAAAAATCACATTTAATTAAATAATATTTAACTTTGTGTTTGTTGTATTTGTTATAAGTTTACAAAAATTGATTCAAACTATTTAAATTTAAATTTGATTTTTTAATATTTATTATAATATAAAATTAGAATTTATTTAGAAAAACTTTACTAGATTAAACATACATAATACATAACATATATATATTTTATTCAATAGCATATAAAAATTTGTCTTAATTAATTACTCCTTTTGATTACTCACTTTGGTATATTCATTTTAAATTGATAGTTGATGTTTAGCTTTGATGTTTTGACTTTCTGCTGCTTCGCTGTAGTTTAGTTTAGTAGATATTGATTTTCTTATATGATGATTTACAAGATTTACAGGATTCACCAGGATAATGTTGATTTATCGAAGAAAATATTTTTTTTTTTTTTAGTTTTAGTTTTTTTTTTTTTTGAATTAGTAATATTGAATTTATTTTCGCGTTATTCTTTAATTTTGTTTTATTTATTTATAAAATGTTTTTGTAAATTTCTTTTTCGTTTTTATTTAATAATGCTAGAACCAGACTCAGTTCAAGCTTTAAGGCTATTGTAGTCTTTGCCGTTATTAAATAAAATTTATAAAATTGTCACTTTACAAAATTTTTTTTTTACTTTATAAAAAGTTTATATAAATTTGGTAGATGCTTTAACCAAATTTGTCCTGTCACGGTCGCCAAATTGTTATGTAATATAACAATTAAAATTAAAGAAAACAATTAGATAGTTTTTATCAAAAAAATTAATGTATTTATTAATATATTTATTTTTTTTATAAGATTTTTACTGTACGAAGCGCAACTGAAAAGTGAAAAGTTTTATTTTCATTTATTGAATTAGAGTTCGCATTATTGCTTTTCGAAATGAGCATACGCCTATTTCGAAAAACAATAAGTTGTATTACCCAATCAATGTAATTAAGTTTTTGTAACTTAATACTCTAATAAATTATATTAGCCAGACGGTCATTAGCTTTAGTAACTAAACTCTCATGAATTATATTTTGTTAAAAATATAATTGCATGAGAATTTAATTTTTGCAATGTTATCAAAGTATTATATTTAAGAAATGAATAACGGAAATAGGGTAGGGGGTTATGTATGAACATAACAAATATTTTAAATATTATGTATCCACAAACATATTTCATTGAATTAACTTCAATAATATAGTTTGAAATATTGATTAGTATATTCTAGACTCAACATTAAAATTATATGAATTTTTGTGAACTGAATCATTAGCTTCGTCTTTATCTTCCGTATCATAACTAATTGAATTTACCATGGAATCAGCTTAAAGTATATTTTACTATTTAAAGCATATTTATATATGTACCTACTTATTCCAAATATGTTAAAATATGACCAAAAAAAATTTAAAATTAGCTATACCTATAAAAATAATTTTAAGTAATTTTTCGATATTTTCACATTCAAAAAATAATTTAAAATTCCAAAAAAAAAAATCAAAAAATCTATAAAACTATAGTTTTTTAATTCAAATATCAAAAATGATTTGCAATGCAGTGGAGGTCAAAGTGCAAAACTTATTTTGCTGTTTTTTCTAAATTCTTATAAATTTCTCAGACTTCATTTCTCTCTCTTGCAAAAACAAAAATCATTTATATGAAATGAAAACAATTTGTATTGAACTATAGGTAAGGTAGGTAGAGTATTTTTACAATACATACATAAATGGAGCTGCGCTAAGGCGATAATTTTTTATTTGAAAAATATCAGTGTCGACAGAAATGGTATTCTAATATAATCGTCTGTATAGTTTATTAGTTTGTGCTTTAAGCCTTTTTGTGTATAGCAACCATAGCAACATTTAATCAATGTAAATAAATAAGTTTTTCCAATGTAAATATTATTGTAAAAGATTAAAAAGACTTTTTATTTTGTTACGACGAAGAAAAAAATATCGAATCATAGAAATTGTACATCTACAACATCTATAAGTTCATGGGAATGTGTGGTATCAAAAGTTGCTAAAGCGCTACTTGGAGTTCTGAATAGTGCATGTATACTTGAACGGAACCAACCAACCAAATATATACTTTGGTACAATAAATAATACTTCCCATTCCAACAGATGTGAGCAAATTTAATAGCAATCGAGCACAAAAAAATATCATCGGATACATTCATAGAAAATATATATATATATATATGTAAATCAATAAAAATATAAAAATAAATAATTTTCACTTGTGGATTGTGGTAATAAGTACTGAAAATAACAAAAACTGAAAATACATATAAAAATATCGATGTTCTAAATTGTTAGGATGTATGTATTAAACTAACTAATATAACTATTGGGTTAGTATATTATATTCCACATTCGAAAAAACCTTAAAATTAGGTGCAATATGTGTACAGAAAATTTCACACATCCATGTGCATAGTTCTAAATAAGTTTAATAACGAAAAATCGAAAAAAATACTTATAAATGAATAATACCCTTACAACACATACATTTAGCGAACAAACTCAATGTACTAAAGTTTAGTATGTACAAACAGTATGTACTTGTATTCTACATACACTACAAGTATTCTAGCACTATATACAAAACACTTGCACTTGCAACAGTTAAAATGGATTCTTTTTGGGTTGTATTGTATAGTTGTCTAGAAAATTAATCTTGATAGGGTTCATATTAAAATTTTCGAATTATATATTTTATTTAGGTCAAATGTTCTAAACTATACAACAGTTTTTACCCGATTGGAATAACATTGAATTTTAACACACCAGGTTGGTTTTGTCATGTAGTTTGCAGTCATGGTACAAGTCCTTTCTTATTTATAATTTATAATTCCATATTTTTTATTGTTATTCAATTCAAGCCACTTGTTACATTTTTAATGTAAAATTTTGTCAAAAACAGCTAGTAGCTATCTGCTAGAAATAAAAACTTTGGATTCGAATGAAATTTATTATATTATTTATCTCAAGTTCTTATAAAACATATCTCTCTGAATCTGAACATCATATATTATGCCATTTTCAATAATAATTCGAAATTTGTCCGGAAATTTTTTCTTGCTATTGTATATTTTATTTTATATTATAAATGTATTAATTTTCAATTTTATATTTATATGCTTTAATGTTATTCTTTATCTTCTTAATATGTTCGTGTTATCT
>OY987255.1:114587259-114666487 GCA_963920725.1 Rhamphomyia laevipes
ATAAAAGACATTCGAATTACAAATCTTATCCAATCATTTAGAAATCATATTCAAGGAACAAATGCAAATCCAAACTGCTACTAAAAATTGTAAGCAACTTGTAATGACATATTCAAGAATAATAGATGGAATTGAGTTTTTGGTTTTATTAATCTGATGTCGAATACAATTTTCAGTTCCTATGTCTTCAAATTTCCATTGTAAAACTTGTCCAAATTATATGATGTAACTGATTTTAGAAAAAGTTAAATTATTCAGTTCATTTATTACTTGAACTTCTAGAACAGTATATATACATACTTTCATTCCGTAGATCCCATCCAACATATTTTTTTTAAAAAAAATCAGAATAAAAGTAAATTACTATTTACGGAATAGATACTTAATTAAAACCGAAGGAGCCCATCTTATCTGTCAACAAAAACCATTAAAATAATAATCCTAAAAGGTAAATTTTGACGATCTTGTATATTAATTTTGTGTTAAATTATTTTTTAACATTATTCCAAAAAGTTCAATTAATTCTAATCCTACAAACAAGTCACGTCCCCTTGTATTAAAGTTGTATTTTTTTATGATCTTCTTATTTAATTAACTTCTACAGAGCCATCATATACTTAAAGTAATATTTTCAAAATTCAAATAAATAATTTTCGATAAGGTGAATATTGTTGTCCTACAAAATCTTCGGAATTATTCTTTATTCTTTTCTTCTCCTTTGGTAATTTTCAAATATTTGAAACAACTGTGACCGTATATTTTAAAAGTTAAAAAAGGTATTCATTTAAATTTATCCTTACACTGTATATTTATATTAAGATATACTTAGTCAAGTTCAATATTGTTAACATCGTTGTTTAGTGGTTTGTAAATATTTTCATGGTTATTAGTTATTATGTAAAAAGGCAAAAATATTATAAGTTCTCTTAGATGTATATTTTACCAATATGCCAATACCATACAATAATATTAAAGCACATTTTTTATCTATTATTTAATACGCGTTTGACGATTTTTTTTTTTATAAAAAATTTACTCTGCAAAAAATAACAAAAGATGAAATGAAGAAAAATCTTTCTTAATTAAAATATTCGCTGCGGGATTAGTTAGTCCTTCTTAATCAAGAGACACCACATAGACATAACAAATAAATATATATTTGAAGGATATTTTTCATCTTATTTGGGGAGTCACTTATACTATATAAAAATTTGATTGAAAGTTAACGTGATTGTTGAGTTCTAGGAAAGGACTGTTTTTAAGAATTTTTTTTTTAATATTATTTTCTTCTTTATTAAAGTTTCATTAGAAAAGGATTTCATTTTGGCTAAAGAAAACAGAAAAACAAAGATTCTGATAAAATTATAGAAGAAATATTATTATTAATATTATTATAATGTATATTATTTATGTTCTTATATTCTTAATTAAAATATAGAAAATATGTTTTTCTAGTTTACAACAGTTTTAATTATAATTATATAAATTTTATATATTTCTTTAGAAAGAATGAATGGAAAAAGGACTATATAAAAAATACTTTGTTGTATATATTTAAACAAAGGATAGCAAAATTTAAATTGCAGATTAAACATTTATTCATTTATTGTATTTTTGAAGTGGTATCGTGGGAATAATATTAAATAATTTAAAAATTAATAAAATACAAATAAACGAGCAGTTTTTAATTAAATTAACTTAATTTATTTTTGTGGAAATGGAAAATAATTAAGACTGATATAATTAAGTAGGATTAAAGTAAAATTTAAATATAGCTATCTATTTGACGAATAGTTAGAATAACTATGAGGGTTGCAACTTCCAACTTGGACAAAAAACAAAACGATTTCGCTCAAATGGGTTTTTCGTCACATTTTGAAAGTCGGACAATCTACAAAAGTGTTAAAAAATTTCATAAAAAATGTGTTAATTTTTTTTTTATTTATTTATTAACAAAGAAGGTATACATATAATATTGACCATTAAAACATTTAAGTATAATAACATATTATTACAAATATTCAATTACGTAAAAAATATATTTTTCAAATAATATAAATAAATAATTATATTAATTATATTATTGTACAAATACAATAAGATATAATTGTTGATTTCAACATCACTAATAAGTAAATTATTATAATAAATACATTCTTATAAAACTGCATGTCTTATAAGAACAAAAACATGAGGAAAACGAAAATGATAGTTAAGATCCCAACAAACAATTTGCTTCTTTATACACGCTTACAGATATCCGGAAGAACAATTGTTAAGAATCGGATTCTTAATGAACATTCTTGAATACGTATACAAAAACCTTTTAAATAACTTTTAAGAGCATTTAGGCACCTTATAAGTGTGTGTGTACTTCTTACAAGGCCCTTTCAAAGCTCTGACACAAGAATGGGGGTCCTAAAACATTCCCTAGAAAAACTTTTGAAGAATGCTTTAGAGTTTAGACTGTTTTCAAAGTTTAGTTTTTCAGAAATCACATGTGTTATAATGTATATGTGTGAAGTACGCGAGCTTCACACATATACATTTACATTTATGTATAATTTTGAAAATTTCTTTTATATATATTGCATAGATGTATTGATTATTTTACGAAAAATACTAACACCGATTATGTATTTTCTTTTTTATGAATATGGTAAATAAAAAATGAAAGTAAATATATACTTTCATAATAAAGACTTTACTTTTTTAACATTTCCTGCATTAATGCCATAAATTTTTACGCCATTGAAATATTTCTGTTGTTTTTGTATATTCTACCTCGAAAAACAATAATGCCCCTTGAAAATAATTACAATTTGAATATAATAAATAATTAAATTTAATATTTTTCTCTTTATTAAGATAATTGTAAGAGCAAAATTCTGACTAAAAGCGGGAAACGCTTCATAAATTTTGAAATTAGAGCGCGATACTTAAGAAGTCTCTTATAAATGCGTTAGACTTAAAAGTTTTAAAATGGCTCCCCGAGCAAACTTACTGCTTTGCAAAACATATAGGTATCAGAAAAGGTAGTAGATTTAATTTGAATCGCGTGCCGTATATATGCATTGGAAATAACCTTTCCTCAATAAACTAATTAAAGTCGCGTGCTTTTTATTTTAATGTGTATTATTGCAGCACAAAATGTGAATTAAAATCACGCGACATTAAATCGCAGAGTAATTAACGTCGCCCAGCTAATTATAGTTATAGCAGCGCGACTTAAATTAGTTTTTAGAGCGACATTTATTTACATCTAATGTGAATGCGAATCGTGCGACTTCAATGCGCATTGAAAATAACGTCGCCACAAAAAACGAATTATAGTCGTTTGCCTTTTATTTCCATTGAGTGCGCATTATCGTAGCATAAAATGTGATTTAAAATCACGCGACACTAAATCGCAGAGTAATTAACGTCGCCCAGCTAATTATAGTTATAGCAGCGCGACTTAAATTAGTTTTTAGAACGACATTTATTTATATCCAATGTGAATGCGAATCGTGCTACTTCAATGCACATTGAAAATAACGTCGCCACAAAAAACTAATTCTAGTCGTTTGCCTTTTATTTCCATTGAGTGCGCATTATCGTAGCATAAAATGTGATTTAAAATCACGCGACACTAAATCGCAGAGTAATTAGCGTCGCCCAGCTAATTATAGTTATAGCAGCGCGACTTAAATTAGTTTTTAGAACGACATTTATTTATATCCAAATGCGATATGTGAATGCGAATCGTGCGACTTCAATGCGCATTGAAAATAACGTCGCCACAAAAAACTAATTCTAGTCGTTTGCCTTTTATTTCCATTGATTGCGCATTATCGTAGCATAAAATGTGAATTAAAATCACGCGACACTAAATCGCAGAGTAATTAACGTCGCCCAGCTAATTATAGTTATAGCAGCGCGACTTAAATTAGTTTTTAGAGCGACATTTATTTACATCCTATGTGAATGCGAATCGTGGGACTTCAATGCGGATTAAAAATAACGTCGCCACAAAAAACTAATTAAAGTCGTTTGCCTTTTATTTCCATTGAGTGCGCATTATCGTAGCATAAAATGTGAATTAAAATCACGCGACTTTTTAAATTCGAATTATCTTAACCGAAAATGCCAAGACATAAATTCGTATCGAAAATAATGTAGGTATAATGAGACTATACCATTTTAGTTTCAAAATGAGAATAGTAAACCTCAAAATGAAAATAGTAAATTTCAAAGTGGAATAGTAAACTTCAATATGAGAATAGTAAATTTCAAAATAAGAATTGTTAAAATTAAAATGAAAAAAGTAAGTAAATAGTTAGATACGATGAACCAGTTGTTATGGTAATTGACTATGCACCTTGCCACAGTAAAATCGATTAAGTTTTGCAGGAGCAGGAATTTCTTGAAAAAATGATGCTCAGACTTGGACTCGATAGTGCAATGTTTAACTCAATTGAAAATGTCTGGTCTGTGGTAAAGAGTTATGTTAAAGGAGAACTCTCAAGAAAGTTGTCAAGTATTCTTAATAAAAGAAATTCAGATTTGACCATCAAAGAGCAAAGATTAAGAGCCTTAGAAAGCCTTATAGAAGAAGGTCTGCATACAATTACACCAACAATATGTGCCAATTGCATCGCAAGCATTCAAAGAAAATTCACTGCGGCTTCTTACGTAGAAAATATGCAATATTAATAAATTGAATTTCAAATATTTTGTATCAAAATTAATTGTTTTAAATCAAAATAAAATTTCTCATATTGAAATTTCCTATTCTTATATTGAAATTTAATATTCTTATATTGAAGTTTACTATTCCACTTTGAAGTTTACTATTCTCATTTTGAAACTGAAATGGTATAGTTAACATCCAGAGACTAATCCTTTTTTAGCGACTATCCACATTTAATTTGATTTAAAAATGCTCGGATAAATAAAAATTTAAAGTTAAATTTCAAAATTGTAGTTTCTAAAAAACTATAGAGTAGATTTGATAAGTTTTATGCTCTTGGCAACTCTTAGTGAAATAAAAGAAGTTTTTCATGACGTTTAAAATTTAAATGAAAAAAAAACTAATGTACAGTTATTGTTTTGTATGAAAAATTAAAAATATTCAATATTAATTATAATATATTATTATCTTAAATAAATATGTATACTTACCAATTTATATCTTAAAAGCTGAAAATTAAATTACTATATAAAAAACTTTGTATCAACTAACAAAGTTTTTTATATAGTAATTTAATTTTCAGTTTTTAAAATATAAATTGGTAAGTATATACATATTTATTTAAGATAATAATATATTATAATTAATATACAATAAATTGCTTATTCCGGTCCGGGACAAAAAAAATTACTAATTTTTTTTCAGTTTTTTTTTTATTGGAAATATTAATTCGATGCAAGATTTTCCTAATGGACATCATAATAAACCAATAATTTTTGTACAACAAATAATTTTGCGATCTGTTTTTATGCTGTCAGCAGGTTTATCAAATATTCAGTGATGCATTTTGTGCCACTTTATATGTAATGCTGACAGTTATAAAATATTTCGAAAAAGTTAATCGTAAAAAAGGTACCACCAATTTTCGCAGAATTTTCACAGAATTTTCACACCAAAAAAGAATTTTTATCAACGTGTATATTTTTATTTCATTTGAACCCAAATTTTTATATAATTTAATATTTACATATACAAATAAATAATTACAAAATTTTATGGTGGAAATTTTGATCACGGAAAGAATTAAAAATCACCGATTGCGAAATACACAGTTGCATATGAAATTGAAATACACAGTTGCATATGAAATTATATTAAATATAAATCTGATAGGAAGTATGGTTCCGGATATTAAATTTTCAGAAAAAGTGGAAATACCTTTTTTGTTTATTAAAGCAATTGAATTATCTATAGTAAATTGTTTAGGTTCTTTAACTAAATTAAGCTCTTCTAAATATGTTTTTAGTTTAAATGCAGTTGAAAATTTCTGGAAAGGATCAGAACAATATTTGAAAATATCTTGAAATATTTGCCTTTCATTACAGTTTACATGCAGAAGAATAGGCTCTAATGATTCAAAAATAAATTTAAACAAGCTTGAAGTGTCAAATATAATTTCTTCGATTTGTTTTGTAGTCATATAGCTATAACTACTTAATTTTAGTACAAAATTTAGGCCAAAATTACAAATTTCTTCTTTAATTTCTGGCCGGATTGTTTTATCTATGTCTATCCTTTTAGGTTCTATGGAACTTAATTCAATGTTCCTATTACCGACAACAATGGGTGGAATACTTGGACTAATTTCGACGTTGTTTAATAAGTCTGTACGTTGAACATTATGTAATTTTAGTAAATGTCTTTTTAATTTATTTATGTTATGAAATTCAGATTCACAATTATTTTGTGCACATTTGTACTTTTGATTTACTTTTAAGAAATGGCGACATTTGAAATGAATCATGAGCGAATCAATAAACTCGCTCATAAAATTGCATTTGAAACATTTATACATTTTGAAAGTAATAAAAAATTTACAGAATAAAGTGTTTAATTATTTTAATTTATATAGATATAATAGTGTTAATAAAAGATAAAATTTTAATTTTTTAGAATCGACAATAGATTATTTACATTAGTACATGTATTTTTATCTGTTATTTCAAATAAATAGCACTGTAAAAACTGCCAAACAGAATTACTTTCCTTTTGGTAAGTTAAATTGAAAACATAGTGTATCTTAAATGCGCACGATAACGCCTTTACAAAAGAATCAAAAGTATATACGATATTATCGTACACAACTTGAATGCTATTTATTACGGAATAATCACAATTACCTACAATTAATATAAATGGTTGCATTCGTAGATCGTATTTTTCATATATTTTGCGACGTTGTAAAATTGTTTCATTATATAAACTAGCATTATCTAACCTTAAAATAAATTATTTCTGGCTGTCAGCAATACTAAACTTCCAACCTTTTTTTGTATTTTTGTCTTTTACATGTCCTCCGGGTGGAAGAAGAGCATGTAATAACAAGGCAAAATTTATATCTCGTTGTATATCCGTGTAACTGTATAAAAGCGCCAGACTATGGATGCTATATTTATCTTTTATTCTACAATTCATTACAGGTTTCACTCTGCAGACAAAATCATTCCATTTTTCCAGCAAAATAAGATCCTTACCAGGATGTAAGAATTCGAAGTCAATATCAATCTATTTAGCGTATTAAAAAAAAATTGTTAGTTAAAAATAATTCAAATAAATTAAGTATAATATAATATTACTATAATGTTAAAATACATTTTAATATTTTCAATAAACTTACCAAACGAGGACCATCAGGAATTGTATATGGTGGCCATTCTATAATAATATTTGCAATATTTTTGTCAGATAAAGAAGCAATTTGCTTGGATCGTTCTTCAACGATAGATTCCCACTTCAACTCTAGCGTTGCAAAAGGGGTCGTGTGTGTTTTTAACCACTTGTGATCTTCTGTGCGTTTTATTTCCGTAAGAGACACTGAGGGAAAAAAAAAATTATTAACCATTGACATAAATGTCTATCGTACCTTCAGTTTCTTCGTATAACACTGGTAATAATTTCCTTTTTTTTGTTAATATAGGTAGACCATTTCTTCTAAGCCTTGCTAAAACTGTTTTAACAGATTGAAGCCTCCCTTTTCGGGTACTCTCATTATAGTACACTTCCTAAAATTTACAAAATTAATTGTTTTACATAATCTTCTGATTTACTGTTTTACCTTTGGCTCATTTGGGAAAACATCACAAATCACATGTATATATACATATATATATATATATAGATTTTTGTTTAAAATTAAAAAGATTACAAAATACGAAAATACGACTACATTAAATTGAAAAAAAAAAAATGAGAAACAAAATATTATTACATAATGAAAAGAAGATTATAATATACTGGATATAAATATTAGTTTGCAATCAAAAATTTTAAAATGTTACATCATTATTAAAAAAAAACAAAATCAGCTCCAATAAGTTATGTAAAAAAGTATAAATTCAATAATTACTTCAACAAAATTTTAGCATTATATTTAAGATTATTTCAAATTTTGTTGTGTTGTAAATTTTTTAATATTTATCTTTAACATAAAAAGTTCCAATATTTTTTTTGTCAGTCTATGTAAAAAAATTAGTAAACAAATTTTTATTAAAATTTTATTATATATATTTTTTTTTTATATATATATTTGAATTAATTTTTATATATATATATAAAAAAAAAAATATATAATAAAATTTTAATAAAAATTTGTTTACTAATTTTTTTACATAGACTGACAAAAAAAAATATTTTAAATTAATTATAATATTGTAGATTTTACAATAAACTACAAAACAATTCATTTTATAGAAAATTTTTTTCTTTATGTTAAATATTTAAAATTAAACGATATTAAAAATTTACTAAATAGTTCAAATAAATATGATACTTCAAAATTAAAAATAGTTACAATAAATATGTTTTAAAATTTGAAAATTATAATAAAAACACAAATTATAATTTTTCTTCAACAAAATCTTAAAATTACATTTAAGCTTTTTAAAAATTGAATATGTTGTAACATTATTATAAAATATTATAATAATAAATATACTTTATGGTTCTGGTTGTAAAAAATAAAAAAAAACTTTTAATAATGTTCACTATGTAGATAAAAAATTAAAAATTAATCCTGTATTAGAAAAAATCTTTACAATGTAAATACAAATTTAATACAATTTGAATATACATAGTCATTAAATTTTCATTTATTTTTAAGACAAAAAGTGAAAAAATATATTCTAATAAACGAAAATGATTTTGTGTTACATTGTATAAACAAAAAGAAAATTAATTCAAAGTTTATAAAAAATATCAGTTAATTAAATTTTAAAAAATATTAATATTTTATATTAATAATGAACAAAATTTATAATTTAAAGAAAACTAGAAATAAGTTGTCAAATTTATTTTACCAATGTATGTAGATAAAATCTTTAATTATTTTAAATATATCTTGGATTTGATTTTTTTTTGATAAAATATATATATAAATATATATATATATAAATATAAATATATATATATATACATATATATATATATATATATATATATATATATATATATATTTATATATATATATCTAAAAACGCTAAAAATCCATATAATATTTTATTATTGACAAAAAATCATATTGGACAAAAAAAAATTTGTACTTTTATATCGTAAAGTTATTGTAAATTTTAATTATATTTTTTTTTTTGCTTACGAAAATCTGAGTGCTGAAAAATTCTGTGGTTGTTGTTGGTGTAGATGGATTTGATGTAGCTGCGAAATTCCTAGATTGGAGCCAGTCCTGGATATCAGTATTTAAACTGAGGACTTTTTCTGCTTTCTAAAATATTGCATAAAAAATTTAAAATTATTAAAAAATTTCAATATGTAATTTGTAATATAAATACTTACAATTTTTATTCGCCAATTTACAATATTTGCACGGACTTTAACGCGAGTTCCCACATCAGTCGGAAAAACTGTTACTAAATCGTTTTCTGCCAGCAATTTTAGGGATTCCAAATCTGATATATTGAATGCTACAAAAATAAATTTTAATAAAATTAAGTTTTTAATTTTTCAGTTAATAAATTAAGGTTTTCATTTTTAGTTAGTATAAAAACAAAATTAAAAATATATTGTTTTAGTTCGACGTTTTTCATATATTTCCACAAATTTTATTAATTTTATATATACCAAAATTCTTTTGTAGGGCTAGGTACATATAAAATATTAAATATTTCCTGAATTTTTAAATGAATACTTACAAAGAAAATGATTGTGAAGGTGCGATAGCCCCCAACTATTAAGTAAATCATAAAATTCATTTTTATTTTTATTTGGGTCAACCAACAATTCTGTACCAGTTGTAGAATTCGTTCGATTTGTGCCATGTAATGAATATCTACCATAATAATCAGATTTTCCACCTATTTCTTGGTATATAAGATCATCTTCGTTTTCATAAACGGCGGTGCCGCCATTTGCATAAATATAATTAAATTTACAACTATATTCTTTTTCTTTTGTTGAAAATTGTTAGTTTTATATTATTTTTATAAAATATTTTAGGTTTTAGAATTTGTTTTAGTAACCAAATTAATATTAAATAATTGATTTGTCACTTTTTTATCTTACCTAAAATATTATTTTCAGTTTAATTTAACATACACTTTTCACTATGCTGTAATTATATTAAATAATTTTCAGCTAATTAATCACGTTTTATTATGTATACAATGCGTTCTAAATACGGTACACTTAATTTTAAAATTATTACATAAATTTACGTTAAACGAAACAATTCTAATTAGATTATTAACACTTAACACACTTTATTACAAATTAATATAAATATCAAAATATCATAAATGGACGCCGACCGAACGAGAACTGTTAACTGTACTTACTGCTTTTGATTTTTTCTAATTGCTTAAATCTTACTTTTACTGCTTGTTGTTGTTTTTACATATATAATTGCCGAAAAAATAACTGCATATGTTTTTCATGTATGCATTTGTTTTATTTTTACAAGGGGTCCGTGCAAAAGTTTAACTTAAAATTCAAGGTTTTGCAAATGAAATTTTTAAATATAAACAAATTACGAAAATTAATTTTATTTGAAAAATAATATACTCGAATTGTTAAAATACGATTTTTATTTTCAAAATTAAGAGTCGGAATTGGTAAATTACAAATATTAAATGTAAAATCGCGGATTGGGTTTGCTAATTCGTCAATTTTTGTAAATTTTAGAATTTTTTTTTTTTTAACGCAAATTAAAAATAAAAGAGTTTCGTAAATTTGCGCATTTATAGGTCTAAAATGTAAATTTATTGCACTAGTTTGTCGTTGCGCATATTAATTTTAAATTAACTAGGCGCGTTGTCAACCAAAATAAAGTGTATGGATTTTATAAAAAAATTCTGTACATTTTTTTTTACATTTATGTATAATTTTGAAAATTTCTTTTATATATATTGCATAGATGTATTGATTATTTTACGAAAAATACTAACACCGATTATGTATTTTCTTTTTTATGAATATGGTAAATAAAAAATGAAAGTAAATATATACTTTCATAATAAAGACTTTACTTTTTTAACATTTCCTGCATTAATGCCATAAATTTTTACGCCATTGAAATATTTCTGTTGTTTTTGTATATTCTACCTCGAAAAACAATAATGCCCCTTGAAAATAATTACAATTTGAATATAATAAATAATTAAATTTAATATTTTTCTCTTTATTAAGATAATTGTAAGAGCAAAATTCTGACTAAAAGCGGGAAACGCTTCATAAATTTTGAAATTAGAGCGCGATACTTAAGAAGTCTCTTATAAATGCGTTAGACTTAAAAGTTTTAAAATGGCTCCCCGAGCAAACTTACTGCTTTGCAAAACATATAGGTATCAGAAAAGGTAGTAGATTTAATTTGAATCGCGTGCCGTATATATGCATTGGAAATAACCTTTCCTCAATAAACTAATTAAAGTCGCGTGCTTTTTATTTTAATGTGTATTATTGCAGCACAAAATGTGAATTAAAATCACGCGACATTAAATCGCAGAGTAATTAACGTCGCCCAGCTAATTATAGTTATAGCAGCGCGACTTAAATTAGTTTTTAGAGCGACATTTATTTACATCTAATGTGAATGCGAATCGTGCGACTTCAATGCGCATTGAAAATAACGTCGCCACAAAAAACGAATTATAGTCGTTTGCCTTTTATTTCCATTGAGTGCGCATTATCGTAGCATAAAATGTGATTTAAAATCACGCGACACTAAATCGCAGAGTAATTAACGTCGCCCAGCTAATTATAGTTATAGCAGCGCGACTTAAATTAGTTTTTAGAACGACATTTATTTATATCCAATGTGAATGCGAATCGTGCTACTTCAATGCACATTGAAAATAACGTCGCCACAAAAAACTAATTCTAGTCGTTTGCCTTTTATTTCCATTGAGTGCGCATTATCGTAGCATAAAATGTGATTTAAAATCACGCGACACTAAATCGCAGAGTAATTAGCGTCGCCCAGCTAATTATAGTTATAGCAGCGCGACTTAAATTAGTTTTTAGAACGACATTTATTTATATCCAAATGCGATATGTGAATGCGAATCGTGCGACTTCAATGCGCATTGAAAATAACGTCGCCACAAAAAACTAATTCTAGTCGTTTGCCTTTTATTTCCATTGATTGCGCATTATCGTAGCATAAAATGTGAATTAAAATCACGCGACACTAAATCGCAGAGTAATTAACGTCGCCCAGCTAATTATAGTTATAGCAGCGCGACTTAAATTAGTTTTTAGAGCGACATTTATTTACATCCTATGTGAATGCGAATCGTGGGACTTCAATGCGGATTAAAAATAACGTCGCCACAAAAAACTAATTAAAGTCGTTTGCCTTTTATTTCCATTGAGTGCGCATTATCGTAGCATAAAATGTGAATTAAAATCACGCGACTTTTTAAATTCGAATTATCTTAACCGAAAATGCCAAGACATAAATTCGTATCGAAAATAATGTAGGTATAATGAGACTATACCATTTTAGTTTCAAAATGAGAATAGTAAACCTCAAAATGAAAATAGTAAATTTCAAAGTGGAATAGTAAACTTCAATATGAGAATAGTAAATTTCAAAATAAGAATTGTTAAAATTAAAATGAAAAAAGTAAGTAAATAGTTAGATACGATGAACCAGTTGTTATGGTAATTGACTATGCACCTTGCCACAGTAAAATCGATTAAGTTTTGCAGGAGCAGGAATTTCTTGAAAAAATGATGCTCAGACTTGGACTCGATAGTGCAATGTTTAACTCAATTGAAAATGTCTGGTCTGTGGTAAAGAGTTATGTTAAAGGAGAACTCTCAAGAAAGTTGTCAAGTATTCTTAATAAAAGAAATTCAGATTTGACCATCAAAGAGCAAAGATTAAGAGCCTTAGAAAGCCTTATAGAAGAAGGTCTGCATACAATTACACCAACAATATGTGCCAATTGCATCGCAAGCATTCAAAGAAAATTCACTGCGGCTTCTTACGTAGAAAATATGCAATATTAATAAATTGAATTTCAAATATTTTGTATCAAAATTAATTGTTTTAAATCAAAATAAAATTTCTCATATTGAAATTTCCTATTCTTATATTGAAATTTAATATTCTTATATTGAAGTTTACTATTCCACTTTGAAGTTTACTATTCTCATTTTGAAACTGAAATGGTATAGTTAACATCCAGAGACTAATCCTTTTTTAGCGACTATCCACATTTAATTTGATTTAAAAATGCTCGGATAAATAAAAATTTAAAGTTAAATTTCAAAATTGTAGTTTCTAAAAAACTATAGAGTAGATTTGATAAGTTTTATGCTCTTGGCAACTCTTAGTGAAATAAAAGAAGTTTTTCATGACGTTTAAAATTTAAATGAAAAAAAAACTAATGTACAGTTATTGTTTTGTATGAAAAATTAAAAATATTCAATATTAATTATAATATATTATTATCTTAAATAAATATGTATACTTACCAATTTATATCTTAAAAGCTGAAAATTAAATTACTATATAAAAAACTTTGTATCAACTAACAAAGTTTTTTATATAGTAATTTAATTTTCAGTTTTTAAAATATAAATTGGTAAGTATATACATATTTATTTAAGATAATAATATATTATAATTAATATACAATAAATTGCTTATTCCGGTCCGGGACAAAAAAAATTACTAATTTTTTTTCAGTTTTTTTTTTATTGGAAATATTAATTCGATGCAAGATTTTCCTAATGGACATCATAATAAACCAATAATTTTTGTACAACAAATAATTTTGCGATCTGTTTTTATGCTGTCAGCAGGTTTATCAAATATTCAGTGATGCATTTTGTGCCACTTTATATGTAATGCTGACAGTTATAAAATATTTCGAAAAAGTTAATCGTAAAAAAGGTACCACCAATTTTCGCAGAATTTTCACAGAATTTTCACACCAAAAAAGAATTTTTATCAACGTGTATATTTTTATTTCATTTGAACCCAAATTTTTATATAATTTAATATTTACATATACAAATAAATAATTACAAAATTTTATGGTGGAAATTTTGATCACGGAAAGAATTAAAAATCACCGATTGCGAAATACACAGTTGCATATGAAATTGAAATACACAGTTGCATATGAAATTATATTAAATATAAATCTGATAGGAAGTATGGTTCCGGATATTAAATTTTCAGAAAAAGTGGAAATACCTTTTTTGTTTATTAAAGCAATTGAATTATCTATAGTAAATTGTTTAGGTTCTTTAACTAAATTAAGCTCTTCTAAATATGTTTTTAGTTTAAATGCAGTTGAAAATTTCTGGAAAGGATCAGAACAATATTTGAAAATATCTTGAAATATTTGCCTTTCATTACAGTTTACATGCAGAAGAATAGGCTCTAATGATTCAAAAATAAATTTAAACAAGCTTGAAGTGTCAAATATAATTTCTTCGATTTGTTTTGTAGTCATATAGCTATAACTACTTAATTTTAGTACAAAATTTAGGCCAAAATTACAAATTTCTTCTTTAATTTCTGGCCGGATTGTTTTATCTATGTCTATCCTTTTAGGTTCTATGGAACTTAATTCAATGTTCCTATTACCGACAACAATGGGTGGAATACTTGGACTAATTTCGACGTTGTTTAATAAGTCTGTACGTTGAACATTATGTAATTTTAGTAAATGTCTTTTTAATTTATTTATGTTATGAAATTCAGATTCACAATTATTTTGTGCACATTTGTACTTTTGATTTACTTTTAAGAAATGGCGACATTTGAAATGAATCATGAGCGAATCAATAAACTCGCTCATAAAATTGCATTTGAAACATTTATACATTTTGAAAGTAATAAAAAATTTACAGAATAAAGTGTTTAATTATTTTAATTTATATAGATATAATAGTGTTAATAAAAGATAAAATTTTAATTTTTTAGAATCGACAATAGATTATTTACATTAGTACATGTATTTTTATCTGTTATTTCAAATAAATAGCACTGTAAAAACTGCCAAACAGAATTACTTTCCTTTTGGTAAGTTAAATTGAAAACATAGTGTATCTTAAATGCGCACGATAACGCCTTTACAAAAGAATCAAAAGTATATACGATATTATCGTACACAACTTGAATGCTATTTATTACGGAATAATCACAATTACCTACAATTAATATAAATGGTTGCATTCGTAGATCGTATTTTTCATATATTTTGCGACGTTGTAAAATTGTTTCATTATATAAACTAGCATTATCTAACCTTAAAATAAATTATTTCTGGCTGTCAGCAATACTAAACTTCCAACCTTTTTTTGTATTTTTGTCTTTTACATGTCCTCCGGGTGGAAGAAGAGCATGTAATAACAAGGCAAAATTTATATCTCGTTGTATATCCGTGTAACTGTATAAAAGCGCCAGACTATGGATGCTATATTTATCTTTTATTCTACAATTCATTACAGGTTTCACTCTGCAGACAAAATCATTCCATTTTTCCAGCAAAATAAGATCCTTACCAGGATGTAAGAATTCGAAGTCAATATCAATCTATTTAGCGTATTAAAAAAAAATTGTTAGTTAAAAATAATTCAAATAAATTAAGTATAATATAATATTACTATAATGTTAAAATACATTTTAATATTTTCAATAAACTTACCAAACGAGGACCATCAGGAATTGTATATGGTGGCCATTCTATAATAATATTTGCAATATTTTTGTCAGATAAAGAAGCAATTTGCTTGGATCGTTCTTCAACGATAGATTCCCACTTCAACTCTAGCGTTGCAAAAGGGGTCGTGTGTGTTTTTAACCACTTGTGATCTTCTGTGCGTTGTATTTCCGTAAGAGACACTGAGGGAAAAAAAAAATTATTAACCATTGACATAAATGTCTATCGTACCTTCAGTTTCTTCGTATAACACTGGTAATAATTTCCTTTTTTTTGTTAATATAGGTAGACCATTTCTTCTAAGCCTTGCTAAAACTGTTTTATAAACAGATTGAAGCCTCCCTTTTCGGGTACTCTCATTATAGTACACTTCCTAAAATTTACAAAATTAATTGTTTTACATAATCTTCTGATTTACTGTTTTACCTTTGGCTCATTTGGGAAAACATCACAAATCACATGTATATATACATATATATATATATATAGATTTTTGTTTAAAATTAAAAAGATTACAAAATACGAAAATACGACTACATTAAATTGAAAAAAAAAAAATGAGAAACAAAATATTATTACATAATGAAAAGAAGATTATAATATACTGGATATAAATATTAGTTTGCAATCAAAAATTTTAAAATGTTACATCATTATTAAAAAAAAACAAAATCAGCTCCAATAAGTTATGTAAAAAAGTATAAATTCAATAATTACTTCAACAAAATTTTAGCATTATATTTAAGATTATTTCAAATTTTGTTGTGTTGTAAATTTTTTAATATTTATCTTTAACATAAAAAGTTCCAATATTTTTTTTGTCAGTCTATGTAAAAAAATTAGTAAACAAATTTTTATTAAAATTTTATTATATATATTTTTTTTTTATATATATATTTGAATTAATTTTTATATATATATATAAAAAAAAAAATATATAATAAAATTTTAATAAAAATTTGTTTACTAATTTTTTTACATAGACTGACAAAAAAAAATATTTTAAATTAATTATAATATTGTAGATTTTACAATAAACTACAAAACAATTCATTTTATAGAAAATTTTTTTCTTTATGTTAAATATTTAAAATTAAACGATATTAAAAATTTACTAAATAGTTCAAATAAATATGATACTTCAAAATTAAAAATAGTTACAATAAATATGTTTTAAAATTTGAAAATTATAATAAAAACACAAATTATAATTTTTCTTCAACAAAATCTTAAAATTACATTTAAGCTTTTTAAAAATTGAATATGTTGTAACATTATTATAAAATATTATAATAATAAATATACTTTATGGTTCTGGTTGTAAAAAATAAAAAAAAACTTTTAATAATGTTCACTATGTAGATAAAAAATTAAAAATTAATCCTGTATTAGAAAAAATCTTTACAATGTAAATACAAATTTAATACAATTTGAATATACATAGTCATTAAATTTTCATTTATTTTTAAGACAAAAAGTGAAAAAATATATTCTAATAAACGAAAATGATTTTGTGTTACATTGTATAAACAAAAAGAAAATTAATTCAAAGTTTATAAAAAATATCAGTTAATTAAATTTTAAAAAATATTAATATTTTATATTAATAATGAACAAAATTTATAATTTAAAGAAAACTAGAAATAAGTTGTCAAATTTATTTTACCAATGTATGTAGATAAAATCTTTAATTATTTTAAATATATCTTGGATTTGATTTTTTTTTGATAAAATATATATATAAATATATATATATATAAATATAAATATATATATATATACATATATATATATATATATATATATATATATATATATATATTTATATATATATATCTAAAAACGCTAAAAATCCATATAATATTTTATTATTGACAAAAAATCATATTGGACAAAAAAAAATTTGTACTTTTATATCGTAAAGTTATTGTAAATTTTAATTATATTTTTTTTTTTGCTTACGAAAATCTGAGTGCTGAAAAATTCTGTGGTTGTTGTTGGTGTAGATGGATTTGATGTAGCTGCGAAATTCCTAGATTGGAGCCAGTCCTGGATATCAGTATTTAAACTGAGGACTTTTTCTGCTTTCTAAAATATTGCATAAAAAATTTAAAATTATTAAAAAATTTCAATATGTAATTTGTAATATAAATACTTACAATTTTTATTCGCCAATTTACAATATTTGCACGGACTTTAACGCGAGTTCCCACATCAGTCGGAAAAACTGTTACTAAATCGTTTTCTGCCAGCAATTTTAGGGATTCCAAATCTGATATATTGAATGCTACAAAAATAAATTTTAATAAAATTAAGTTTTTAATTTTTCAGTTAATAAATTAAGGTTTTCATTTTTAGTTAGTATAAAAACAAAATTAAAAATATATTGTTTTAGTTCGACGTTTTTCATATATTTCCACAAATTTTATTAATTTTATATATACCAAAATTCTTTTGTAGGGCTAGGTACATATAAAATATTAAATATTTCCTGAATTTTTAAATGAATACTTACAAAGAAAATGATTGTGAAGGTGCGATAGCCCCCAACTATTAAGTAAATCATAAAATTCATTTTTATTTTTATTTGGGTCAACCAACAATTCTGTACCAGTTGTAGAATTCGTTCGATTTGTGCCATGTAATGAATATCTACCATAATAATCAGATTTTCCACCTATTTCTTGGTATATAAGATCATCTTCGTTTTCATAAACGGCGGTGCCGCCATTTGCATAAATATAATTAAATTTACAACTATATTCTTTTTCTTTTGTTGAAAATTGTTAGTTTTATATTATTTTTATAAAATATTTTAGGTTTTAGAATTTGTTTTAGTAACCAAATTAATATTAAATAATTGATTTGTCACTTTTTTATCTTACCTAAAATATTATTTTCAGTTTAATTTAACATACACTTTTCACTATGCTGTAATTATATTAAATAATTTTCAGCTAATTAATCACGTTTTATTATGTATACAATGCGTTCTAAATACGGTACACTTAATTTTAAAATTATTACATAAATTTACGTTAAACGAAACAATTCTAATTAGATTATTAACACTTAACACACTTTATTACAAATTAATATAAATATCAAAATATCATAAATGGACGCCGACCGAACGAGAACTGTTAACTGTACTTACTGCTTTTGATTTTTTCTAATTGCTTAAATCTTACTTTTACTGCTTGTTGTTGTTTTTACATATATAATTGCCGAAAAAATAACTGCATATGTTTTTCATGTATGCATTTGTTTTATTTTTACAAGGGGTCCGTGCAAAAGTTTAACTTAAAATTCAAGGTTTTGCAAATGAAATTTTTAAATATAAACAAATTACGAAAATTAATTTTATTTGAAAAATAATATACTCGAATTGTTAAAATACGATTTTTATTTTCAAAATTAAGAGTCGGAATTGGTAAATTACAAATATTAAATGTAAAATCGCGGATTGGGTTTGCTAATTCGTCAATTTTTGTAAATTTTAGAATTTTTTTTTTTTTAACGCAAATTAAAAATAAAAGAGTTTCGTAAATTTGCGCATTTATAGGTCTAAAATGTAAATTTATTGCACTAGTTTGTCGTTGCGCATATTAATTTTAAATTAACTAGGCGCGTTGTCAACCAAAATAAAGTGTATGGATTTTATAAAAAAATTCTGTACATTTTATTTTATTTAAAAGCGCAAGTAGTTTTAGTTAAGAAATACGTAATTGTGTTTTCATCTTTTAGACGCAGTAACACGTCACTGTGCTTTCAGCTTTAAACAAAACACATTATTATACAAAATTATATAGATTTCCGTATGGTGGTGTGGGTTTTACAAAATATTGCGTGTTTTTATCTTCATAATTCTACCTTCAATGACGTATTCCCATGATAGCTATAACAACTATAGTTGTTGTATCTATACGAATAATTAGCAGTTGCGAAAAATGGAAATTTCTATAATCAATTTTTCTGTATGTTTCCGAAACTGAAGAATTTGAAAATACATATATATATGTAAACATACGCTTACGCGTCATAACAGAATTGTGATAGAAACATTAATGCCGCGCGCAAAAAGACCCCTTAAGTTAGAACTTTCAGTCCAAATTCTCAATTTCATATTTCAAATTTTACAATTTCAATTCCTAATTTTGCACTAGAAATTCGTGATTTTTCAAATTAAATTCATAAATACAAACAAATTAAGAAGATGAATTTTATTTGCAAAATAAAAAATTTGAATTGTTAAACTCCAATTTTTATTTGCAAAATTACGAGTCGAAATTGGGAAATTACGAATTTTAAATGCAAAATTGCGAATCGGGTTGCTAATTCGTCAACTTTTGTATATATCTGTACTTTGGAAATTTAAAAGATAATATAGTATTAATAAAACTTATTAATATTTGCGTGTTTTTAAATTACTAATACGTTCATTATATTTAATTATAATTTATAAAGAAAAAAAAGGCCTTTATAAAATTAGACAATACCTACAATAAAAATTTATTTTTAATGTCTAAAAAGAAAATATGGAACATAAAATTAAGAAAAACTTAAATTTTCACTAATTTTACATTTATAATTTGTGTTTTTTTCTTTCGGCACAACAACAAACGCGTGAAATAAATGGCGCAAGATAAATTTAGGCCTTTTCACAGGTCTTTTATACAATGTTTTTCTTCACTAGTTTGTCGTCGCGCATATTAATTTAAATTAACTATGCGCGTTGTCAACTAAAAAAAGGAATTTAATTGTATTTCAGAATTACATACATTTTATTTTATTTAAAAACGCGAGTAGTTAAGAAATACGTAATTGTGTTTTCGTCTTTAAGACGCAGTAACACGTCACTGTGCTTTCAGCTTTAAACAAAGCACATTATTATAAAAAAATATATAGATTTCCGTATGGTGGTGTGGGTTTTACAAAATATTGCGTTTTTTTATCTTCATAATTGTACCTTCAATGACGTATTCCCATGATAGCTATAACAACTATAGTTGTTGTATCTATACGAATAATTAGTAGTTGCGAAAAATGGAAATTTCTCAAATCAATTTTTCTGTACGTTTCCGAAACTGAAGATTTTGAAAATATATATATGTAAACATACGCTTACGCGTCATAAACGCACACGAAAAACAGAATTGTGATAGAAACATTAATGCCGCGCGCAAAAAGACCCCTTTAAGTTAGAACTTTCAGTCCAAATTCGCAATTTCATATTTCAAATTTTACAATTTCAATTCCTAATTTTGCACTAGAAATTCGTGATTTTGCAAATTAAATTCATAAATACAAACAAATTAAGAAGATGAATTTTATTTGCAAAATAAAAAATTTGAATTGTTAAACTCCAATTTTTATTTGCAAAATTACGAGTCGAAATTGGGAAATTACGAATTTTAAATGCAAAATTGCGAATCGGGTTGCTAATTCGTCAACTTTTGTATATCTGTACTTTGGAAATTTAAAAGATAATATAGTATTAATAAAACTTATTAATATTTGCGTGTTTTTAAATTACTAATACGTTCATTATATTTAATTATAATTTATAAAGAAAAAAAAGGCCTTTATAAATTAGACAATACCTACAATAAAAATTTATTTTTAATGTCTAAAAAGAAAATATGGAACATAAAATTAAGAAAAACTTAAATTTTCACTAATTTTACTTTTATAATTTGTGTTTTTTCTTTCGGCGCTTGAAATAAATGGCGCAAAATAAATTTTGACCTTTTCACATTTTGAGTAAATCTACGAAATTCGAGTTTTTTAACACAAATTAATAAGGAGGTTTCGTTAATTACGCGTGCTGCAAAATAAAGTACGTCAAATTGTATATCAAAATTCCGTACAATATTGTTTAGTTGACGCGCCCGTAGTTATCGTTTAAAATGACACATATTGTGTTTTCAACTTTTTGAACACGGTAACACGTTATTGTGTTTTCAGCTTTTGTAATTCGATATAGTCGTGATTAACAAATAAAACTGTTTTTTCTTGTATTTTATATTCACATTATTATGTATTAAAAAAATTATTCATACGGAATCTAATTTTTTTATCTATGTGTTTATAAGCATAAAGATTGTTATTTTCCCACACATTTGGGCGCGAAAATGAAACAAAATCGAATCGTATAAAAATGATAGAGTGTGAGTGATATGTGTATTATTTTGCTACATTTTAAATGAAAATTACAATTCACAAGCTGCAATTTATTCTTAGCTTGTCGTAAATCTTCGTAATATTTTCAGAGTTGCACGTGTTTACTTATTTATAAATTACAAAAACTTGGTACGTATTAACCTATATTAATATTACCGAATTACAGAACAGAATAAATTGCAACTCGTAAATTGTAATTTTACAACAACTAAAATATAAAATATTTCAAGTTTGCAAATCACCAATTATTTTTTGCAATTTAATATTGTTTGATATGTGATGTGGTTTGGTATTTATAGTTATGGGCCGTTAATTTTTCGTTTTTCTGATTTTCCGAAATAAAGTTGTAATTTACAATTAGAAGCGGAATTATAATTTACATTTTTTTTTTTAAATTCTACATATAATATATTTTGAAGATCAATCTATTTTTAGATTAAATTAGATCGAAATTTTGTTAAATTGCAACAAAAAAATGGTAAATTAAAAAAAATCGACAATCCTTGAATTGCAACTGTGTATTTCGCAATCGGTGATTTTTAATTCTTTCCGTGATCAAAATTTCCACCATAAAATTTTGTAATTATTTATTTGTATATGTAAATATTAAATTATATAAAAATTTGGGTTCAAATGAAATAAAAATATACACGTTGATAAAAATTCTTTTTTGGTGTGAAAATTCTGTGAAAATTCTGCGAAAATTGGTGGTACCTTTTTTTGTATCAACTAACAAAGTTTTTTATATAGTAATTTAATTTTCAGTTTTTAAGATATAAATTGGTAAGTATATACATATTTATTTAAGATAATAATATATTATAATTAATATACAATAAATTGCTTATTCCGGTCCGGGACAAAAAAAAATTACTAATTTTTTTTCAGTTTTTTTTTATTGGAAATATTAATTCGATGCAAGATTTTCTTAATGGACATCAACATCATAATAAACCAATAATTTTTGTACAACAAATAATTTTGCGATCTGTTTTTATGCTGTCAGCAGGTTTATCAAATATTCAGTGATGCATTTTGTGCCACTTTATATGTAGTTTTCAAATTATATGTAATGCTGACAGTTATAAAATATTTCGAAAAAGTTAATCGTAAAAAAGGTACCACCAATTTTCGCAGAATTTTCACACCAAAAAAGAATTTTTATCAACGTGTATATTTTTATTTCATTTGAACCCAAATTTTTATATAATTTAATATTTACATATACAAATAAATAATTACAAAATTTTATGGTGGAAATTTTGATAACTAATATATACATAACAGAAAAACAAATTTTTAATTTAACGAATTTAAATAATCATATGAATGATATTTTTTTTTAAATTTATTTTCATTAATTTTTTGTTTAAATTAAGTATAACAAGTATTAATTTTAAATCTATTTTGTGATTTTAGTTTGTTTTTGAGATGTCCTTTTCAATAGTACAAACGGAAGAAAAAACCACAGGAACGAAGTTGTCTGTTGTTCCATCTGGATGGGTTGTCAATGGCAAATTATATTGGCCAGATAATAAATCTGATTTATCTTTACTAAAAGATAAAAATTCAAAACCCAAAAAATTACAATGGTCTTCTTTTCATTGTAAAACAAAAAGAAAATTTATTGAAAGCTACCAAAAAGCCGTACAATTATTAAACCAAATGGCTAAACAAATGGATAGTGATGTCTCGGAACACACTAAGGAAATGGGCAGAAAAAAAGCTAAATTAGCCAGAAAACAAAGGTCGCCGCAGGATAATTTTAATGCATTAGCAGAGAATGCATTATTGCAAAACACATTCACAAATCCTGAAATTTTCATGGTAAATTAATTACTTTTCATGGTAAATTTTATGAATTTTTTAATAATATTGAAAATCTTTCTAGCAGAAGCCACCATCGAGAGATAAGCTAGACACACCAGTCACAGTGCAAAATATTTCTGACTGTCCACCAAAGCCAATAAAAACTCAGCAACAGCAACAAAAAATTATTCAAATCCAACAGGTATTATATGTTCATTTAATAATTATTAAAATATTGCTTTACTGAAAAAAAATAGTTGCAGGCACAATTTGTTGAATACGTACAAGAAAGCAATGTTGAACAAGTATTATTTTAATTAAAAATTATAAAAATGCTATTGCTTTAATAAAAATGAATTGTTGCAGGCACAATTTGATGAATACATACAAGAAGACAATATTGAAGAGTCGCCTTATAGACTTTCTGATGTAGGTATCAATTGGTTTCCTAAATCGTTAAATAGTAATATAACATTCCTCTTTTGTTACTTGCATTTGCAGCTATCTGAAATTGATGGTATAGAAATTCAATCAAATATTGATGTACAGGATAACAATATACTCGGCCGTATGAATGATTCCCTCTCCAAAAAAATAGAAGCTGTAAACACAAATAGTTGCTGTAAACAATTAGTAGACGAGATAAAAAATCTCGAAAAAAATCAAAATACCATTATGATGCAATTAGCCAAACTTGAAACCACGCTAGAAAAAAAATGTGATCCGGTCAACAAAAGTTTGGAAACTGATGTAATAATATATTTATTTATTTAAATAATATATTTATTTATATTTTTTTAAAACATATATTTACATATGAAAAAAAAAACCCGTTTCATTTGAAATAATAGATAAAATAGATCAGTTACAATCTTTAGAGAAAAAACTAAATAATGAAGAATTTCGACAAAATTTGCTTGATAAATTTCAACTAATTGGTGGTAGTGAAGGTAAAAATAATGGAATTACCTGCTCATATATGCTGGTTGATGTTTTATTTTCCCGAAAATTTGTTACTGAAATTTCTTGGGCAGGTGGTACCAAAACAAGTTTATCAAAATGTGCATTTAAAAGTTTTTCTAATGTATTAAAACTTTTCTTTGATATTATTTATTTGGCTGACCATCAGTTCACAGAAGTAAAGCTTAAACAGTTTTTCCAAACAATTTTTAAAAACTCAAAACAGAGAGCTACCTCCAAAATTTATAAAAATGGTCGACAAGGGCGTGCTTCTTCTGGAAGAAAGTGAAAAATGTTGAACCTAAAGGTTTAAACATAGAGTGTCAAAACACTCATAGCTCCAATGATGATTTGAGTTGTGACGATGAAATACCTGAAACTTCTGATGATGAATAATGTTTTTAGAGAAAAGATAATGCTCATCCAGCTATATTTAATTATACATATCAATGGCTGTTTATATAAAATATCACCTAAATTTATAATCGTCAAATATTTCATCATAATTGAAAATTCAAAAATAACAATTTTAATAACCTTTTCTTAGGTTTTATATAATTACATGGAAGTTATAATTATTTTATTTTTATATTATTGTCATTATGTAATTTACATTAATTGAAGTCAATTAAATTACAAAAATGTTTTTTAGTTATAAAAACATTTATAGTATATAATAATATACAATTATAATATGTTTCTATCTCTTAAATTTTATAACCAAACAACTATTTAAAATTTTTAGTTATTACACAAAAATAATTTATTTTCCATAGAATAAAATAAGAACTCAATAAAAAAAAATATTTTTTGTCTCATTAAAAAATTATTTGCAATTCTTATATAAAAAATTCAAGAAAATATATCAATTTTATAATAGTATTCGAATAATTTTTATTCTAATACTGTAATAAAATTCTAAAAAACTTTCGTTATAAAATTAATTTTTCATTATTTTTTAATGTTACGTATGTTACAGCTTTCAATGGAATTAAATTTTTTGTATTAATAACTAAATGAATAAATTTATTTTTTTCGTTAAATTAAGAATAACAATTATTTCCGAAATAAATTTTTTTTAATATTTCTTTTAATTTATATTTTTATAAAAAAGTATATACATATATGTATTTACTGATAAATATAATTATAAATAATTTTGATGTAAATATAAAATTATATTTTTGGTATATCTTAATAAAATGTTCTTTATTTTCTAATTTTTATATAACTAATGAAATATATTTTTTTTGTATTAAAAGTTAACGTTCGAAATAAAATTTCTTTTTCTATTTTTGTTGTTTTTTAGAAATAAATTCACTAGAAAAAATATTTGAATAGTATTCCATTTCAGTTTGCACCATTTTTCTATATGACCTAAAATTTATAACGAAATAACTTTTTAGAATTTTATTTTGTTTCACAAACATACTCGTATATTTTCAATCTTTTATTTTTTGCCTAATAAAATTAAATTAAATTTTTTTTTTTTGAAAAATATATTTTTGTTATTGTAATATTTTTTTATCAATAATAATAGAAAATATAATGCCTGTTTTAATAGTATTGGAATAAATTTTTATTTAATAAAATAAAATTTTGAAGAACTATCATTGTAAAATTGATTTTTTTACTGTTCAAATGGACTTGCGTTTTTATTTGTGTAGTTATAAAATAAAATATAAACACTATATAAAATTTATTTTTCTTTATTTGTTATATCTTATATATTTAAAGTTTTTTAATATATTATAGTTCAATAATAGTTTAATATAGTTTAATAGTATAATTTTCATATAGTTTAATCAAATATTGGTACATAATATTGGTACATAGTTTTAATAATATTTTTATATATTTTATTTTTAAGTTAAACTGTGTGTAGTAAGGGTATGAAAATAGTTGTTGCTTCTTCATTGTACGGAATACAAACTAATTTGCATTTAATGTCGTTTATAGCATATAGCTTAGGAGGATTTTCTTCACAATCAGAGCAGTAAATATTTAAAAACGATGATTTTATTGGCGTTTCGAAAAAATCATAAATATACTTTAAGGCTGCACCATAAAAAGAAACAACATTGGTTTGACGATGACGAATTATATATTTAATAGCAATAATTTCGTTGTTTTTGTTCAAAATCCACTTATTGTTTATATTTTCGGTATTTATGGAAAATCCATCCAGCTTAATTTTGCAGTACACATTTGAATCTTCAAATAATACATTTTTGACAATCTGTTTTTTTAAAACTGCAACCTTTACAGGTTCTATATTATTTGGAACATCATTTTCCACTTCAGTTTGCTCCATTATTCTTCTAGCAATTTGTGCTAATGGCTTATTTCCATTACGCAGCATGTTTTTTATTGTAAAAAGTTTGCTTTCAAATGGATATGAACTGAAGCTGATAAGGTGTCCAAATTTTTTAAATTCATCTACCAAGTGTGATAAGTTGTGAATGTTGCTAGTAATGTAATCGATGCCATAAATATATCCAGACTTCGAGGTAATTCTGTAATAAAGTGTCAGGGTCAGCTAAATCAAGAAAATGGGAATAATTTGGTGAGGAGCAAATAGTAATTGCACAAAAAAAAACTAGGAAATGCTCATATGCATCATACGGTAAATGGTTTTTTAAAACTACAATTCTTATATAATACAAAAATTGTCGGTATTCCAGACCTTTCCAAAAACAAAGACAATCGAGTCCTCTAACAGCTCGGTGTAATTCAACAGGTAGCTTAATTTCTAGCAAAAAATTTGATATTTTCTCAATATCTCTTGCACACCATTTTGTTGTATAATTACCAAAGCTGCCATTCCTCCATCCCATTAGGCACTTTTTCATTACACCTAAATCAATTAAATGTAGACAATCACCAATAGGGAAATCTTCGATCATGTTGATTGGCAATTCCTCAAGTGGTGTGTATATTTTATGGTGTGAATCGTAGATTTTAGAACGAAATCCCTCATCTGTTCTCTTTCTGGAACCTGTCCGTGGGAAAAAATTGCATCGAGAAATGTAGGAGTATTCGCCAAGAGTAGTGCATTTTAGAAATCCATGATGAGCGTAAAAATTTGCAACACCTATAAATATAAAGAATAATCCATTATATTTAAAAACAATTAAATTCAATTATTATTTTCCTACCTTTAATAAAAGCTAGAGCTGGCGAATCACATATGAAACATCTTATTCTCGTAGTAATTTTGTGTTCATTAATAAAAATTCCATCTTTCCGAATTTTTTTCCTTTCATTAACGAATGGTGTCAAAAAATCTTGCAAGTTTTTAGGCTTACCTTCGTTACTATATATACCTTTATAAATTTTTATAAAAAAAAAATCAATTAATTAAAAATAAACAAAACAATTATTTATTATGCAATAAAATAAAATAGCATTATTAATATCCATTATTTTTACCTATGACCATTGGCTTAATTGCTGAATATTCATGTATGTTAAAGAGAATTGGCCAAAATTCATATTTACTGCTTCTGTAAATTGGAAGTCCATCCATATTTACATTAATTGAAATTTTCACTGACTGTGAAATATTCCGGAAACTATTTTTAATACAAGTCTCGAATCCATGATGCCAATATTGGCCAGAACCAACGATATAGAATATATGGATGGAGTCTAAAGATAAAAAATTGAAGCCACGCCGGGTATAGTCGTCTCGCTTTTTTGCTAACCAACCTGTCAAAATTTAAAAATTTGTAATAAGCGACGGACTAGGTTTTTATTTTAATCCGGGCCTATGGAATTATTTATATATAATAATTCAATATGTAAAAATTTTTGAAAAAAGTAAATAAAAAATACTGAATATTATTTGTAGAAAAATATTAAAATGCGTTTTCCTTCTTGATATTTAAATTATAACAAAATAACTACAGATGCATCAAATATTTCTTTTACCTCCAGCAACAAAAAATAACAATAAAATTGAAATTAAAGGTTAATAAAAAGAGTTAAGCGAAAACAAGAACTACTAATATTCCTCATAACAAAGCAGTAAAATTTAATTTACATAAATATATTTACATAGAAAAATATAAAATAATTATATCTTGCAAACACAGACTGCAGATGTACTTCATTATCTGCCGATGTAATCATATTTATGAAGCATGGACAATAGGAAATATTGAAATAATTACAGTATTTTAAAATTTTATTTAATTATTCATATTTGTCTTTATAAAAATTAATAGACTAAATAAAAAAGAACCGACCCTGGTATAAAAATTATCAGCTGATATTTTGACAAGAAATTTCGTCGGATGAGTTTTGAAAAGATCGTTGGACATTAACTCAGTTTCGACTAAAATTTATCTAATTATCAAAAAAAGAGTGCACACAGTAATTTAATTTTAATTTTTACGATTAGTAAAAACTTTTTATCAGATTTAATTATGCTCCTATCCATATATTCAAGTACCTAATTCAATAGTCAATAAATATGAAAATGGCATATGAGGTTTTTAAGAATTTGGTAGACGATTTGATTTTGACAGGTTGGCGAGCAGAAGAAAAGGAAGTAATTTTTTCACGGCTTCATAAACATTTTTTTTGATATATGGAATTTACTATGAGTTAAAAAGAGATGGGAACATTTATGCTCCCTCCATATATATTCTAATTCGTTGGCCAGAACCTACACTGTAAAATAAAATACGTTCTGCTGGAGTTTTTAATAACGTCCGTGGATCTTGTGGAAAAATTTGTGGTATTCGGTTATTCCAAATTTTTAATATTTCTTGAAGAGCTGCATGGGGAATATTAAAAGTTTGAGACCACTTTTGAATATCTTTTCTAGCTTCTTGATTTTTCTGATCATCGTCCAATTTATCTTGAAATTCTTCATCTTCACTGCAACTCAACTCCAAATTCCAGTTTGTGCTCATTTCTTGACTTTCAGCATCCGATACAGGATATTTTTGATTTTCGCTTAAGGGAATTTTAACAAACCATGTTGATGTGTGTAAAGGTAGATCTGAGATTGGCAAAATATTTTCCGCTTTATCTGCTTGAAAGTTTCTTTTTTTCATTTTACATAAATTCGCGTTAACTTTTTTACGAAAATTGCCAGTTTTTTTTATTTTCTTCCACTTTTTAGAGAAGTCCATTTTATTTTGACTTAAAATTTATAATTTCCCAACATGAGTTTTCACAAAATTGACAATTGACAGCTCAGCAAACTGACAATTCTTTACAATTCATTTTAAGAATAAAATTCTTTTAGCGTGGTGCTCATAGACTTTTATAAGGACTAGTATGTAAGTTTGGTACTCTTGAGAGAAGGACCTTATTATGCAACACTTATAGAGTTCTATAATAATTTGTTTATCAGAGGAGAACCCTTCAGTGTAGAATTCTTATAATGCTACACTTATAGAATTCTATAGTAATTTGTATATAATACTGAAACTCTCAAAAGTAGAACTCCAATAAGTTAATTCTTACAGACTACTCTAAGAATTTGTGACATAAGAATCTGACTCTTAAGACTAAAACTCTTATAACCATGCTCTTACAGATCTCTTGGAGGATATTGATTAAAGATCAAGGCGCTTATAGAGTAAAACTTTTGCTATAAGGGCTATATAAGAACGATACTTTTACCGAAGAGTCTTAAAAGAGCAAATAAAAATAATTGAAGTGACATACTCTTAATAGTTGTTAGTTGGGATAGGATGGAAGTAAGATGTTTCTATCTGTCAGTTTAGATATTATGGGAAATAAATTGAACTGCTCTAATTAAAAGTTATGCAGCATCGGTTTATGGGATTAATTTGTCCAAATCCTGTACGGTGCTGATGTTCAAACAGTATTCTAGTTTGTCTTGTTTATGCTAGACAAATTCTTAACCTTTCTTCTGTTGGTTAAGAATTCAACAAGAAGTTATAAGGATCAAAACATGAAGTTATAAGAGTTCTTCTCGAAGAGAGTGGTAAAAGATTTAATAATTTATACCTTCCAGAATATGGTGGAATGCTAAGAAACTGACTTTCTTTTACACAGTTTGTATACATCTCCCCACGGGTTGTTATTCAAATAGTCAGTAACAAACTGCCTCCAATCGTTTTCTTTCACAATCCTCATCATACTTCTATACTCATTCCTTTCATTCTTATACACTCTCCAACTTTCATCAAGCCGGATTTAAACACATTTAGTCCTAAGTCCACGTACGATTCTTTCTATATACTCAATGTACGGCCCAATTTCCTCACAAAACTTACAATATACAGACATAACATTAGTTATACCAAATACCCCTTTAATACACACACAGACACCACATTTATTTGTATACTCACCGACGAGCATCACATCCATATCGAAATTGAACGCAATCACCGCTAAACCCCCACTTGTATTCACAAAAGCTCTCATACTGACAGTTAATAGTGTCTCATTCATCCTGACAGCACCTTCCGCCGGCATGCCCTAGCGCCACCGACGAAACCGAATGATTGCTGGGCGTACCCAGCATCCTGAAATTACAACAGTACTCTTCGTTTGGGCACACGGCTTTAATGTGACCCTCAACACCACACTTTCTACATACTGGTCTCACGGCCTTGTATTCATACGCCCTATGGCATAACACCTATAGCACAAAATCTGATTCTCCACAACACGTGCCTGGTATGATTGCCAGCGCACAACCACACGCCGCTGATGCTGCCAGGCATCCGTCAGCCGTTTAGGAACCTCCAGCACCACGTTGCCACTTCCCTCAGCACTGCTGGGTCTGCTGACCAACCTCACCACTCTCTCGTAAGGCGCGTACGGTATCATTTCTTCTACAACATTATCCTCATAAATCTTCCGCCGTAATCTCCTGGGGAATATCCATGATCATTACCCGGGGGGCCATCACCACCGGGTCCTCGACAGGAAGACCAGCTTCTCTTATGGCCACACTCTTTTTAATTTTCTCTACCTCTGCCGATGAACACGTCACAACACTGAACACTGTACCAACGTGCTGTCTAAATTTCAGCTTCATATAGCTTCATTACTTTAGAAAATAGGTTTTTGATATTTTAATTTTTAAAATTCGATTCTATGAAGTATGGAAATATTATGAAAAATTTTCTAAGTCCAGATTTTTTTTTATTTTCTACATACATGCAGCATATAAAACCAATGGGATCCGTTTATTAGACATTTTGCATGTTGCAAAAGGGCCCCAATTTCCGAGTAATGACCCCTAACATATGAAAAACGGCAGTTTTCACACCTGAAGTACTGCTAAATGGAACATGGTATTTATCTGAAATTTGGAACAATTTTATAGAAACACTGTACCAACGTTCTGTCCAAATTCCAGCTTCATAGCTTCATTATTTTAGAAAATATGTTTTTGATATTTTAATTTTTTAAATTCGATTCCATGAAGTATGTAAATATATGAAAAATTTTCTAAGTCCAGATTTTTTTTTATTTTCTAAAGGGATGAAGCTATGAGGCTGAAATTTAGACAGTAGATGCAGCATAGAAAACCAATGGGATCCGTTTTTTAGACATCCTCCGTCCCACTGACATCCTTCACCAGCTGTTGCTGAACCGCAACCAACTTCACGCCAGCACCCCTTTAACAATAACCGCATACGACGACCTCTTCTTGTTGCGGCTTCGCGCCCTAAGCCCTACCGATTGCGATTGCGGCTTAACCGTCTTCTTTTCAACCGAGCGGAAAAGCACGGGTCTTTGGACTGGAAGCATCCTTCTCACCATAAGGTGCGTCAGCTCGTCGGAATAACCCCCAGTTATTTTCAACTCATCTGTCAACTGAGCAGCCGACAGGCCGCAATTCACCACTTTCCTTTGGAGGGCATTTGTTATGTTCCTCATCGCGGCAACCTCATCCACTTCCTTCCTCACCGATTTACCCATCCCATCGACTCTACCTCCCACCCGCTTCACGCCTGCTTTCGTTCCAGAACCGTCTCAGGTAAAACCACTGCATCCACCACCACATCGGACACCACGTCCACGCACACGGGCAATTCGCCACTGAAGTAACCGAATGATTTCTGGGCTTACCCAGCGTCCTGCAATTACGGCATGATTTTTCGTCGAATTTTTTAAATTCGATTCCATGAAGTATGTAAATATATGAAAAATTTTCTAAGTCCAGATTTTTTTTTATTTTCTAAAGGGATGAAGCTATGAGGCTGAAATTTAGACAGTAGATGCAGCATAGAAAACCAATGGGATCCGTTTTTTAGACATCCTCCGTCCCACTGACATCCTTCACCAGCTGTTGCTGAACCGCAACCAACTTCACGCCAGCACCCCTTTAACAATAACCGCATACGACGACCTCTTCTTGTTGCGGCTTCGCGCCCTAAGCCCTACCGATTGCGATTGCGGCTTAACCGTCTTCTTTTCAACCGAGCGGAAAAGCACGGGTCTTTGGACTGGAAGCATCCTTCTCACCATAAGGTGCGTCAGCTCGTCGGAATAACCCCCAGTTATTTTCAACTCATCTGTCAACTGAGCAGCCGACAGGCCGCAATTCACCACTTTCCTTTGGAGGGCATTTGTTATGTTCCTCATCGCGGCAACCTCATCCACTTCCTTCCTCACCGATTTACCCATCCCATCGACTCTACCTCCCACCCGCTTCACGCCTGCTTTCGTTCCAGAACCGTCTCAGGTAAAACCACTGCATCCACCACCACATCGGACACCACGTCCACGCACACGGGCAATTCGCCACTGAAGTAACCGAATGATTTCTGGGCTTACCCAGCGTCCTGCAATTACGGCATGATTTTTCGTTAGGGCACACGGCTTTCGTGTGACACTCAGCACAACACTTTCTACATACTTCTCTCTGGACCTTGCATTCATACGCCCTATGGCCTATGGCATAAGAGCTATAGCACCCAAACTGGTTCTCCATCACACGTACCCCCGGTATTATTGCCAGCGCACGAAATGACGCTGCCAGGCTTCCGCCAGCCGTTTCGGGACCTCCAGCACCACGTGACTAGTTGCCTCAGCACTGCTGAGTCTGCTGACCAACCTCACCGCTCTCTAATAAGCCGCGTACGGCATCATTTCTTCTCCAACATTCTTCTCATAGATCTGCCGCATCAGATCTTCCTCGTGAATCTCCTGGGGCACATCCATGATTTTTACCCGGGGAGCCATCACCAATGAATCCTCGACGGTAAGACCAGCTTCTCTTATGGCCACACTCTTTTTAATTTTCTGCACCTCTGCTAGGAACACGTCACAATACGGACGTATGTCCAATACAAGGCGTATGTCCTTCCTTTACCTCTTCTAAAAACAGCCTGTAATATAATTGTTTTGCAAAATTCTTTGTGAGAAATTTTGAAGAATAGTTTAAAAAACCATTTTCTTTTGGAAAAGTCCCATGGTGCAAAAATAATAGTAATGATATTAATTCTTTATTTCTACGTTTTTCAATTTCAATTTTCAAAATTTCAAATAAATTCTGCGAAAAGTCTGTATTAATTTGCTTCAATCTTTGAAAAACATATAGCATTGTACCTTCTGCTGTCAATAAATTAGCACTATCTTTACTTAATTGTTCAACAGCTAACATTGTCGGTTCAAGTATAGCTGATATATTTTTTAAAACACTAATGTAATTTTCACTAAAATTTTGAATACCAAGCTCATCTAATGCATTATTCATGCAAGTAATAAGTTTTAGGAATCTATTTATAGATTGAGCCAATGAATTCCAACGTGTTGGTACATCTTATATCAATTTTAGCTCATGACCTTCTTGCAGTTGTACATGTTTTAATAAAATTTCTGTTCGTAATGATGAACTTCTAAAAAACTTAATCAATTTTCGCATTTCGTGTAATGCTGGTTTAATATCAGAATTGAAGACATGATTTTCTGAATGTTCTACAATTACTAAATTTTCATCATCTTGCTCATATCCTTCGTCTTCACAGAAAAGCTCATCCTCATCATCTGTTTCTACACTTGCAATATTATCTATATTATTAACATTTTTATATATAACTTTAAGAACAGCCAAATGTATCGCATGGTTATAACATAGCTGTTTCTCAGCAGTAATAAGTGAACAATATTTTACCATCGCACTGGCACCATCATTTGTTGAAGCAACAATATCTCTCCTTAGGCTTATTCCAAATTCTTTCAAAATATTTTCAACCAGTTCTTTGATTTTTTCAGCTGTACACTTTTCGTTTATTGTTACTAAGCCAAGAACAAACTGTTGCAAATTCGAAGACCTTAAATTAACATTCAAATATCGCCGCATTGAAACGTCTGTCCACTCATCAACGGAAATACTAAATTTCTTTTTCAAAATTATTAACCTCTGTAATTAATTTTTTGTTTCAACCTTTTTTTCCTCAAAAAAATTCTAATATATTCTTGCGGATGGTATTGCAGCTTCTCGACATACTATAATGGCGGCTCGCAACATATCCTCTAATCGCTTCAGAATGAACAATGGAATTGAAAGAAAACCCATCCTTGGCTGCACATTTTGATAAAATTTCATTTAAACTTTCTTTTTTTATGAAATTAGTCAATAATGAAGTAGATGATTTATTTTGTTTAGATGTTGAAGCTTCAGAATTTAATTCAGAACTTTTGCTTGCATTAAGATAAACATTTTGCAGTTTTAGATGGTTAATTAAACCAGTAGTATTTCCCCCCTTACAACTTAGATGTATTCCGCAAGCATAACATTTAGCTGAGCTTTTTTCTATTTTTTCAAAATGATTCCATGCTTCAGATTTTCTTTTGCTCATTTTAGCAACGGGTAATAAAACTAAAAAAAATATAACTATGTCATCTGAAAAAATGTTTAATTTATTATGTATAGAAAAAAGATCATACTTAAATTATAATGAAAATGAATATAGTTTTGAATGAATTAAGATTTATTTAAATAATGAATATAATTTTCAAATTGCAAATACAGGTTACATCGGTTACATTTTACATTTGAATTTCACAATTGAAACGAATAAATATAAATATTATTACATCAGATGATTTCTTATATCAGCTGTTTTCAACTCTTTAATCAGTATTGCCGCTTCAATAACCTATATTGTCAAAATTTCTTAAAATCCCTATAAGCAATAGAAATCATTTTCGTTAAATTTTAAGTTTAGGAATTTTCATATGGTGATTTAATTTTTTTTTCTATTTTAAAAAGAATTTAATTGAATTTCGAATACCCGGGTACTTGATTGTAATTACCCGGGTATTAAATTACCCGCGCAACTAACGAAAATCTCGGATATTCGAGTACTCGGGTATACGGGTTGCAAACCCTACTGTTGGCTTTATTACTTAGTATGTTGAAAGCATTGAGGTCGCAAACTGCTTTCCTCATCTGAAGTCTATTAATTTTTAAAAAAATATTTTTTTTATTAATTTTTGTGTTTAATTATTATATTCGCTTCTTCAGTCCTCCTTACTTAGTTTTTTTTATGAATATTAATTTGAAAACTATTAAAGTAAATTCAAAGGAATTATAGAAAATTTCGAAAATTGTAAAAAAATCGTTATAAAATAGTCTTTTTCTATTATTTGTTTTCGTAAAGTATTTATTGCAGATTCTAGAATTTAGAACATATCTAATTTTATATCTTATTATGAAATTTTACTTCCTTATGGCGTATTTCACAGTGAAAATTTTATCCTTTGCCTGAGTTTAAGCTTCGGTTTAACTTATTTTATGGTTTCTCAGTGCAAGCTTAAAGGTAAACTTTCCTTAAAGTGAGGTTTATCTTAAGCCGCGGATAGGTATAAAGTTAATAAAAAATCTATAAAAAAAATAGTTTTAAATTCATAATATAAAAATAAAAAGGGACAGATAGAGAGTAAGCAATCCACAAACTGTAACTACGTACTATATTTTTAAATTAGATATGTATAATGCTATATAATTTAATTTAAATTATTATATCCACCCCACAAATATTTCTAAATATAAGTTCTTTTATATTACGTAAATTTAGTTTAATACCTTCGTAAAAATTTAAAAAGGATCTATAAATGTTTTTAAATCCTAAAATCATTACCATTGGTATATAATTTTATCAAAAATTTACTATTATGGTTATATCATATCATATCTAAATAATACAGAATATTCCTTTTTTCGTAATAATTCTTGATTTTGAATAGTAAAAATTCGATAGGTTTGCTGCTTATATATAACAAAGTGATTTATATAATGATTAATGTAATTCGATATTTAATTTCCTTCTAGTATTAAGTTTTCCTGCACACAAATTTTTCTTAATAAATTCGAAATTCATCATCCGTGGTATTCTTATCTTCAATTTGTAATATGTATTCAGTTATAAATAATTAATATACAAATTATAGAGTTAAAAGGAAAAAAAAACATTTATGCATTAAAATATTTCTGTGGCTATAGTTCATAATGGTTTAAACAAAATCAATTAATAATTGATTATTATAAAAACTATATATCTGACAAAATTGTATTACAGTAGTGAAGAGAACGCAACCCATGAAATAATATTTTAATGCTTCTTAAAAATATTGACATTTTTGCAATTCGAATGATCATTTATATATTAAAATTTAAAATTAGCTTTATTTCGGACTAATTACAAAATAAACAGTCAAAACCCAGCATATCTTAAATCAGAAATTGGAAGCAAAAGTATATAAGTTTCAGAAATTGGGGATATAATAAATTGGTATATATCAATGTATCATTAATTTTCATTTAAATTTTTTTTTAATCAGCTATTTCTAAGATTTAGGAAAATTGTTTTGACACTATTCTCCACATTTGTTTGACAAGGAAAAATATACTAAAATACAGTTTTTGATACAAGAGCCTTATTCTTGAATTCCATTCGGCAATTTCCGCAGTACCAAAGTTCCTCCGATAAATTCGAATACCTTCAGAAATTTTATTCAACTTCCGAACAAGGTGAAATATTAATAATGAGTTTTCATTATTGGACACTGTAAGTACTAAATAAAAGCAATTTGTTTTAATTTTACAGCAAATAATGTATTTTAATTTACAAATAATAATATAGAAATAATAGAAATAATGACTGGTTTAGAGGAAATTGCATTTATTTTTTCAAATTTGCTATTAAACAAGTTGGTGGGATGAACATATATGACGTTTTGGTCGACAACCGGAAGATTGTTTTGACTTTTCTGAAAAAAAATCGTTTAATTGATCATAATATTTAAAAAATGTCTAATATTTTAATAAATTGCTTAGAACCACATATGATGCCGCATTCACGGAAAAATTTCTTTACAACCCCGATATAGCGCGCTACATTTAAAACCCCTCGCTCCATAATTTTGAAAGGAATAAGGATCCTTGGTCGTTCAAATCATTCGACAAATAATGTGTACATTATTGACAACAGAGATTCAAGAATAGCCGCCGATTCAAGAAACTAATTTTACGATAATTTTATATTTGGATTAAGTAAATATTGAAATTGTATTTTTCCACCATTTATGGTAAACTATAAAAGATATACATGGATACATCTGTACATGCCACTAAAAATAATCTTATAGTAATGTAAGAACATTCATGATAAAATTGTTTTGTAGTCTTAAAAATAATTTTCAATTCAAATTTTAATAGCATTCAAAGATTCCCAATTACTTATATATGGTATTTTCTGATATTTTAATAAGGTAAATATTGACATAAGAATTATTGATATAAGTAAAATTATGTATATCCAATCCATATACATATGTACATACATAACTTTACTTGTACACTATTTAAAGTATAAAATTCCAAACCGTAATAATTAAGATAGATATTAAATCTCAAAAATGTAGTAAAGTAAATAAAGAACCAAGAAATATAAAATAAGTACTTGTTAAATTAATGTAAATATGTCTAAATATTAATTTGTTTAAAGTTAATTTATTTTTGGTTTAAATTTCTTTTTTTTCTTATTTAATTTTAATATTTTATTTTAACTATAAACGATGTATCCTTTATTATAAATAAATCGAATGTAATATTTACGCGGATGATATGAAAATTTCTAAGTTAATTTCAGCTCCCTCAGATTCTATATGTCACGGATATTCGTAACATTGTACTACTTTATTACAGTGACTTAAACTTTCACTTACATTATGATAATATAGTTAGTAGGACTAACTCTATGCTTGGCTTTGTTTAACGTTGGTCTAAGGAGGAGTGATTACTATCACACATATGTTAGTAGGGATCTATATATGACTTTTTAGACCGTTACTAGAACCATTTCAACAGGTGCACATTTTTTAGAGTCCGTCGAACATAAATTTGTATGGTTTGGCTACCTAACCTATAGCCGACACTTTCCACTTACCTACTTATGTAGACCGTCTCAAACTTATAGATTTGGAAACCCTTCAAAGGCATCGGCAAATAGCTGCTATCGTATGAATATTAATATAATTTTCACTCGCTAGCTCTGTGTCGCGTTTTAAAATAAAATTTCATTGCACAGACTATAGAAAAATGAGCCCATATTGAGAATGTTACGCGAAGTGCCGGTGCCGCGAAATTTGACTTCAATTATGTACAGCAAACTTCAGCTTAAAAGTAGCTTTAAGCCAATGAGTTTTTTATGTATTTGTATTATTTGAATATTTTTCATTATTATATGTTTAGTTAAAAAGTAAGTTATTATTTTTGTGTTTAAAATAAAAAATATTGACGATTTTCGATTTTATGTAATGCTATTTGCAATTAACACGTTTCAGTTCTTCATAAGCGAATATTTTTATTTTTTATAATTTACTTATAGTATAGTAATATACTATAGTAAAAATAGTAAAAAATATAGTTAAATCAAATTTTAATGTTTTCTTGCTATAATTTTAATATATTCATTTTTATTTTATTTAACTTCTTGCACTTAGTTAGTAATCGAGTATCTAATCCTCATCAATCGCAGAGCTCCATCTTCTCTTAGCAAAGAAAATGGGGCCCGAAAAAGTGACTGATAATTTGTTTGGATCAGCGAAAACAAGCATAAGGAGAGATAATGTTAGTATGTTATGTTAAAGAGAAACATATATATAGAAAGAAATTATCTTTTTATCCTTAAGCTTGATTTCTTGCACTTTCTCACATGCTGAGCAATAATTTAATATCCGCAATGGATTAAGCTCTGATGTTTCCACCACCGAAAACAAAACAGATATTAATAGATTAGACACTTACTGCTTAATACAAACAGTTAAATAAATTTAATAAATAAAATAAAAATAAATATATAAAAATTAAAGCAACAAAACATTAAAATTTAAATTAACAAGCTATACCACTTACATAGGGCTTCACAATTCTGAAAAAAAGCTACTACTTCCCTATGTCGTCACCTGCTTATTCAAATCATTAAATAATTAAAGAAGTAAAATTGATAGAACTAAAGTAGTTCTAAAACTATAAGTAAAAAATAAATAAAATAAAAATAATTCGCTAAGGAAGAACTGAAATAGCGTACCAGCGTCAAAAACCAACCAAATTAACAAGTTACCTCTAGCTTTAGGCTTACTACTTCCCTCCACTGTCACCTGCCAATTTGAGGCTTAAAAATCTATAAGTAAAAAATAAATAAAATAAAAATAATTCGCTAAGGAAGAACTGAAATAGCGTACCAGCGTCAAAAACCAACCAAATTAACAAGTTACCTCTAGCTTTAGGCTTACTACTTCCCTCCACTGTCACCTGCCAATTTGAGGCTTAAAAATCTAAAATAAAAATATAAAATAAAAAAAGCGTGCTAGATTGCAATTAGCAGTTTGTAATAATCAAAAATCATGAAAAAACCATTCGTCAAAATAAATATTAAATATGTGTATAAAAACAAACAAATTAAAAGGGTTACCACTAGCTTCAGGCTTCATCGATCTAGGAAGAACGCTACTACTTCCCTCCACTGTCACCCATTAATTTGAGGATTTAAAAAATTATAAATCAAATATAATAACAAATCATGCGAATTGCAAATAGTAGTTTGTTATAAAAATCGAAATTAATGAAATCGAAAATCTTCAAATACTATATATTTATTTTATATTTTAAACATAAAGAATAACATATACATACTTATAATTAAGTAAAACATATAATATAAATATACATATAACACAAATATACATATACATATAAGACAAATACATAAAAAAAAAAAAAAACTCATTGGCTTAAGATCCTTTTAAGCTGAAGTTTTCTGTAATTAAAGTCAAATTTCCCGGCACAATTATTAACTTCGCGTAACATTCTCGAAATGGGTTCATTTTTCCCATAGTCTGTGCTATGAAATTGTATTTTAAAAAGCAACACAGATCTAAGTGAGCGAAAATTAATATTAAGATTCATCCGTTCTAAGAGAAATGGAGAATCAATAGCACCAGCAATTACTTGGTGCACAAACACGATAGCAGCTATTTGACGACGCCTTTGAAGCGTTTGCAAATCTATAAGTTTGAGACGATCTACATAAGGAGGTAAGTTGAAAGTGTCCACCCAAGGAAGCCCACGGAGAGCAATCCTTACAAATCTACGTTGGACCGCCTCAACTCTTTGTATATGTACCAGTTGATATGGTGACCAAACTTGACTAGCGTATTCCAGTATCATATATAAAGCCCTAGTAACGTAAGGGTCAATAGCAGTTATTGTCTAATCTAATCTATTAATATCTGTATTGTTTTCGGTGATGGAAACATCAGAGGTTAATCCATTGCTGAGAGTAAATTATTTCATTTTTTATATATGTTACTCTTTAACATAACATACTAACATTATCTGTCGTTATGCTTGTTTTCGTTGTTCCAAATAAATAACCGGTTTCTTTCTCGGTCCCCATTTTCTTGGTTTACGGAAAGATGGGGCTTGATGATGATTAGATACTCGATTACTAATTAATTGAAAACTTACAAAAAACATAATTCAAAATATTTTAATTATAATATAATAGGTAGTTATTTAGATTTCCACTGTAATAAATACGTACTTGTAATTGAAATCCCCGCTTTACTTTATTTTTTTTTTCTTCGTCTTCTTATACTTAACAAAGGTTATAATTTTGTTAATTATAACAAAATATTAAAATATAATGCGATAATCCAAGATCTTTTGCATTAAAAACTAATAAAATTTTCGTTATTAACTTACTAAATATATGTGTATAATTATTAGATATTTTCAAACAATACTAATTTGACGCGATATTAAAGAATTGAAAAAGGATTTCTCAAAAAATCTCATTAGAATTTAATACTTAAAAAAACATATCCCATAGTATTTAACAAATTGTATTCATTTACATATTAAATTTTGGTTTCCCAAAAATGGGATATGTCCATTTTACTTTCCTTTTATTTTATGCTATAATACCCAACACACATGAATATTTGAAATCCCTTATTATTTCATATATTGAAAAATTATCGTTTTCAAAGATTTTGAAAAAAACATTTAACATACATACAACATATACCCAAACATATTTTACATTTTAGCTACAAAACAGTCTTTCCATTTTTGACCATAACAATTTTTATTTATATTTACATATTTGCATTGTATTTATATACTTAAAAAAGGATATGTGTACTTTATTCAGTTAAATATTTGTTGAAGCCGAATATTGATTCTTTTAATTTTATAAATATACTGGAGTGCCCGCAGAGTTCATTACAGTATTTTAAGGACATTATACAACATTTTCAATAGCATGACATCTTAAAAGTATATTTAGGAACAGAAAATCCTATTTATATTATTAGTGTTATATCAACTACACTTAGATTATAGTTATAATTTTTATATCTATAGTTCCTTTGGTAAATGATTTTTACTTGTATACACATACTAATAAAGGATATTCAGGAAAATTCTTTAGGCAATAGAAATAAAAAAAATATGGAAAAAGGAGAGAATAAAAAACATATTTTTTTAAATAATATTATATAGTACTTAAGTGTTCTTATAAAATTTCGCTTCACGAGACGTTAAATAAAAAAAAAGATATTTCTGGCAAGTATTAAAAATGTTCTTTTGGACAAAAGATTCTTGAGATGGATATTTGTATTTCGATATTCTTCACTTTATACAATTTGATATATTGATAAATACAGAGAAGATAGAAACATTTGACTTCAATTTTTAAAAAAACCTCCAATTTACCTTCTACGAATTTTTCGAATGAAAAAAAGTACAAAAAGTAAAAATAAGAAAAGTAATGCAAATAGATCATTAAATTTAACGCTTCGTAAAATTTTTAAAAAATATATTGTTTTGTGTTGTTAAATTTGAAAATATTCTATAATTTTGATTTTACTTAAGTTTATATATTTTTTTTAAAGTTCATAATTTTTTCATCATAATTTAACCCGGAAAATATTTTTGTTATTTAAATGAATAACTAAAAAGGATAGTATATAGAAAGTTCAAGGATTATTTAAGTAAAAATGAAAAATATATTGGGGAATTTATCATCATAAACTGATGTGCATAGTGTGTACATGTCCTTTGGAAAATTTATCTTATTATTCATAGTTATATATATATATATATACATAATATATTCTTATTGCTTATAGGCACAATCTTGTAGTGTAAAATAATAACAATTTTTTAAAAAATAAATATCCGGCCTTTAAATATAACACTTTACTATCGAAACATAAAAATTTTCGCTTTTGAATATTTTCGATTTTTATCGGATATTCTTCCGTTTTTTTTTTTTGCATGATAAAAAAATATATTTTATGTTGCTTATATAAAATATGATTTTATTACCTCAGGCATATAAATTTTTTTGTCTAAATATAATACAAAAAAAAAAAACTATGATTATAAAATAGTGATTTTAGGTTGACAAAAAAGTTTAGTGCAAAGATTAAAATTCAATTTATATACATACAACAAAACTGAAAAAGAATTTTAAAATTGGTAAAATTATACTTCAGAAGAAAAATCCAATGTGACATATGTTTAATTTGTGTTAGTTTATTTGACATAAATAAAGATATTATTTATTCTCTCAGTTGTTCTTTTAAAAATAGATAAATTAAATATGTATTTTGTGTGAGAAGGCTCGGATACGCTTCATGATTGCAAAATTTTACAGAATATTCTTATTTTCAACACAATTTAAATTTAAATTCTAGTTTAATAATGTGTCCCAATTTGAAAAATATAATGTTTGTATTTTGAAAGTTGATAATTGTTTTCCAATAGAATCAGCTGAATAGAACCAATATATAAATAGAATTTTTTTTTTTGCTGAGCTTAAATTATGGAAGAAAATTTATGTTCAAAGAAAACATACAAGCAAAATGTTTTCGATAAAGCAACATTGTGAATGAGTTGAATATTGAAGACTTGCGACTAAAATTTTCTACAACGAAAGCCACAAAAGCTTTATTTTCAAAATAGTTTGCTTATAAATTGTCATGTTATATTTTTATAAATTCAAAATTAAAAGAAATAAAATTATATGTATTTAGTATATTTTTTTTGGTGCCGCGAAGGCGGCAATATAAAATTTTCACGCACCATCTGAAACGCTAGCGCCGGTCCTGCGTGTGAGGTTAACTTACACACTAAATAATTTTCACTCAATTGATTGAAATTTTTTCACTCAAACCAGATTACTTTTCGTTTCCACTCAAATCAATATTTCAATCAATTGAAAGAGTGAATAAAATTAACTCATTTTTAAGCTCTTTTCTATCATTTAATCTATTGAAAAAACAAATCACTCAAAAAATATTTAATTTCATATAAAAAAATAATAGAAGCTGTATCAAATTTTCCTTAGACTTAATTGAATTTAAATTAACAAATGTTCATTTAAATTAAACAAAAAAATATATTATATTTGAGTTAAAAATAAACAATAATGTATGAATTTCCCTCTTCCCTCTACAAAATATGAAAAATATTTGGTTGTATTCCACAATTATTATTAACTCTAGGTTGAGTGAAAATCAACCGCTGAAAATTGAATTTCATTCTAAATTTATCATATTGAAATTCAAACTAATGCGATGGAAATTCGAACACAAAGAAAAACAATTAACGCAATTAAGTTAATGATGTGTTTTCAAACAACAGTAATTGAATTTAACATAAATTTGATTGGATAATTATCATGAAAAAATAATTACTACGAATTTTTATGTTTAAAAAAATTACGTATCTGACTCAATATCAGTGAATTTGTATGTTTGTTGTGCGTAATTTTATTTAGTAAAAGCTAAAAGAAATAAAAATTAATAATATTTTTTTGTCAGATACCATAGAATAAAGAATTTGAAGAAGCTTCAAGCAGAAGAAAAGTGTAAAATTCAAAAATGAAAACTGGGTACCAAAATCGTAGTAATAAAATTCTCAGTCCAGACATAGAGTAAATTTCTTTCTTCTATGGTCATGATGATCCGAGAGACATTCATTCATACAACTGTATTCATGAATCATGTGTATGAAAATATAGAAATTAGGAATGTATGCGTACCGAAAATTTCTTGAATTTGAAAAAGAATTTTATTTTATATTTTCAATTCTTATGGATTTTCACAATAATATTTTAGGGGTCTGCTAATATTTAGGGGTCGGTTAAAAGTTGATTTATGAGCGTCAGTATGGAAAATATGTATGTAATTTTACGAAAGATTTTCTTAAAAAATTTTAATCTTTATATATTTATTTATTGAAAATACTGAATTTTATGATATATAAAGAATTTATTATTTTAAAGATATAATTATATATGGAATCGGCAATCGATGAGGTTGTTCGTGATTGTATAAATTTGCCGTTACATCACATTTAAAATTATCAAACATTCCGTATTTTCAATAAATAAATATATAAATATTAAAATAAATTTTAAAGATTAAATTTTTTTAAGAAAATCTTTCGTAAAATTACATACATATTTTCCATACTGACGCTCATAAATCAACTTTTAACCGGCCCCTAAAATATTGTGAAAATCCATAAGAATTGAAAATATAAAATAAAATTCTTTTTCAAATTTAAATTAAAGAAATTTTCGGCACGCATACATTCATAATTTATATATTTTCATTTCAAACTATCACTATTTTAATAAAAAAATCTATACTTGTACTTTTTTGACTGAAAAAATATGTAGAGTGAGAAATTGCACAAAAAAATAATATATGAGTGTAAATTGTAAATACGCAATTATAAATATAAAATGCAATACAATACAAAACAATTACAACAAGTTACATTTGTTTTTTTCTTGTTTAGCTCTCTATCTCCCCTACATATTTTTTAGAAGAGAAATAAATTTATTCTTCTTTGTTCTTTCCTTTACTTTTACTATATATATGCTAAGGCTCTGGTACCTAGTTTTTAAATTTTTTTTTTGAAAATTTTTATGTTGAATCCTCTTCAAATTCTTTACTCTATGGTATAAGTCAATCAATATTCACTGTGTCTCACTCAATATCGGATAAGTTTTATACAGTTATGACAAAATCATTCAATATTGAGTAAAAATTAATCAAAATTTGAAATGAATTAGTCTATAAGGCTCTACAAAATTAACAAAATATATTTTTCACTGCACCACTACTTCTAAAGGGGCAGTAGGAAGGAATTTCATAAAATTTGCTTATGCAAGAGACATTGAAAAAACCCTAGAACATTACATTGTAAAATTACTAAACCTGCCTCAATTATAACCTCTCTAAATATTATTTGTTTCAAGTCATATCTGCGGGGATGGAATCTTAATTGAAAACATTGTTAAAAACAACACAGAAAAAAATTAAAAAAATTATTATTTTTTATTCGTTTACTTTAAAAAAAAAAAATTAACCCAATTCACCTAATATTGAGTAAAAGTCAATCAATATTCACTGTTTTTCCCTCAATATTGGATAACTTTTATAGAGATATGACAAAATCATTCGATATTTAGCTAAAATCAATCCAATTTGTAATTTATAATATCTACAATATATAAAAATATATAAAAATCTTAAGTAAAAAATAAATAAATAAAAAAAACATTTTTTTAAAATACTTTCCTTTATAAATAGTAATATGCGACTAAAAACTAATAAATAATACTAAAATTATATAATCTTTCATTCTTGTATCCAGATTTTCAGTAATGGTCAATTGTAGTAGGGTTAACTGCAAACGTACTAGATTAGAGATTCAGCAACATCTCGTTGGGTAGTGTTTCGGGCAACTAGGACCATGTGGGGCCCCAAAAAAATGGGCCCATCAAGACCTTTAATTTGATACCCCACATGACTTTTTAGAAAATAGGCCCAACCTCGAAGGTCCATGAAAGTTATTAAAGTACCGAGTGGTTAATAACACGAGCTTACGTTTCAAATTTGAGTTAAATCGGTAAAGCCGTTTAGGAGCTATGCCCAGGTGAGGAAAACATGAATTGTAAATTCAATAAAAGGAAAGTAATAATAATAAAATGGAGTATATTTATATGAAATTGTCATTATTAATATGGGCCACATCTATGAATCTCAAATTGGGACAGCAGACAAATCATAAGAAATAAATATCTAGCTTCATAAGTTTTTTAATTTAGGTCTACATCTTCGTGATAAGGCTCTACAAAAATAACAAAATACAATGTTCACTGCATCATTACTTCTAAAAGGACTGTAGGAATTTCTTGAAATATGCATATGCAAGAAACATTGAAAAAACCATAGAACATTATTTTATATAAATACTTCATCTTCTGCCTCATTTATGATCCCTCTAAATATTATTTATTTAAGGTCATATCTGCGGGAGTTGAATCTAAATTGAATTTATTGCATAAAAAGTACTATTTATTTTAAATAACAAACTGTATCTCAGGTAAAAAATAATTAATTTTTATTCTTTTCTCTTTTTTGACATAAAATTGAACAAAAAAATTCACCTTATATTGAGTAAAAGTTAATCAAAATTCACTGTTTAGCCTAATTTATAACTAATGTAAAACAGGTAAGAATTGTAAGAAGTGTCAGAAATTTCAAAGTTAAAATGTATGAAATGGTATTGGAACATTTATAACAAAGGTAAGAACGTTGAAATATTCGCAAGAAATGTAAAAGTTATATTAACTTGAACTTTTCTTACTTTTTTTACCTTTTTTCTAACAAAGTAGTAGTATGAATTTTGACATTTAAAAATTGCAAAGTAGAAAATTATTACTAAAAAATTATTATTAAAAGATGCAAAAGGATATTACTTTCGTGAAATGTGTGGAGGAAAAATGTTGCATTTATAATAAACAAGATCCTGATTTTAAAAACAAAAATAAAAAATAGTTTAATATTTTAATATATCGTCGGCTGATTATTGTTTTGTACCATGTCCACTTTTCACTTTTTTTGGTTTAACTGTTATTTCTGGTTGAGGGCTTCTAAACGAACCTTTTAATAATAAAAACCCTTAATTTAGCTATTGAAATCTGGTATAATGAGTTTAAATTTTGTTCTATGTCAATTTAAAAATTTGTTAATATTTGTTTTGACTCATGTCCCAATATAAGTAAATATATAGTAACAAAAGGTAAGAAAATTAAGTTGAACTTAAAATATAGACCTCGTATAAGGTTATAAAATTATATAACAGCGTTCTTTATTTCTATACATCTATATTTTGTTATTAATAATACTTTTATATGTAGCCCTGAAAAGGACTGATTTTGCTTAATCAACTAAATATCTTTAATAAAAAATACCTGAAATAAAATTAATCAGAACTTATTAAATTTATCGTTTCATCTTCATTGTCAGCGTCTAATCTTCATAATCACTAATGGAGCTAATTATGAATGAAAATTTTTTGTTATTTCAATTGGACTTGATACAATATTCTAATTTATTTGTGAAATATTTTACTTTATTTTGTACCATGTCCTTTCAAGTCATCTCATAACTCCGAAATTAAAAGTTGTAGAAAGTTAAAAAAAATGTCAAGATTTCTGACAAATTTCCTAACTATTATATAAAGTAATAGACTTCTAAAGTAATAGAAGTTTTAAAATTTATACTTTATTAAAAAAAGGAATGTAAAGTTTAAATTCCTAATAACTCGAAACTATGAAAAGTGGACATGGTACAAAACAATAATAAGCCGACGATATGTTTTATGAAATTACTTTTAGTTTGTATTTTTCGAAAAAAAAAAATTTTTTTGAACTTTTATCAATAATAATTTGCTGACATTGACAAGACATATGTCTTAATTTTTCTTACGTTTTTACATGAGTTATAAAACCATATAAAAAATTCTTACTAGTTTACCTGTTTTGCATTCTTTATATCTCTACCTTTTTTATATTTCTATACATTAGTTATAAATTAGGCTTTTTTCCCTCAATATCTGATATGTTTTATAAAGTTATGACAAAATCATTCGTTATTGAGCCAAAATCCTAAAATCAATCAAATTTGATTATAAATCAATCTGTAAAAATGCTAAATAATTTGTATAATATTTGCGGCGTGTGGGACCTAAATCGGCATTTTCTACCGGATGGACCAAATTTGGACAGTAAAGATTTATTTTAAAATACATCTTTGCTGTCAAATTAAATTAAACAATAAAATTCACTTTATATTGAGTAAAAGTTAATCAAAATTGACTGTTTTTCCCTCAATATCTGATATGTTTTATAAAGTTATACATAGCTCAAAATAACTAATGTTCACGGCGTAAGTTTAATTTATAACTTAGCTGAAAATTTATCAAATAAAAACACTAAAACTTTTATTATATTTTTTATGAAATTGTATTTTTATTTTAATATATTTTTTTTCAAATTGATAAGACACTTTTATAATATACTGGCCAAAAACTAATTTTTTACTGTGTTAAAATTTAGAATTTTTTCTGTTTATATAACAGCTGATTGAATTTCTATGTACAACAAAATATAAGGATGGTCATTGACCTGCATTAATTTTATTATATAAAATTTGTACATAGAATGATAAAATCTATTATTTAATTAATTAATATTATATAATATAAATGTATTTGTGAAAAATGAGAGTTTATACAATATTGCCAGTATTAAATAATTAAAAAATATAATGCAAATTAATTATAATTTATTGGAAAGCATCATGTTTTTCTCGCTAAGCCGCTAGCCGCTGATGTGATGACATTTTGACTGACATTAGTATACAAATAAAAGATACACATGGTCGGGAACGAACATTCTCCGGCCCTTGGATTATCTTAATTTAATCCAATGTGTAAAGTGTCTTCTAAGTAAAAATTATAATAAGTGTAAATAATATATATTAATAGTGAAAAGTGATGTAATTAATATATATATAGTGTATAATTTTAATAATAATATAGTTTTAAAAATTGAAAATATTAGCTTTGTTGACATCGGTATAAGTGATATATATTTTCATTTTGCATTTGTTGATAAATGAATTGTTGATATTCCATCTTCAGGTATGTGGAATATATGTTTATAATATATTTTCTTGCATAATTATACTCCAGCAAACCATCGTTGAATCACATGAAATTGATAAAAAATGTTATGTAAATAGTGTAATGTTTATGTTAATTATATTTGTTTTGATAAATTTGATATAAATTTGTAATTTTGTGTATGCATGTGTATGTGTGTATGATGTGTTTGGGAATGTATAGTTAGTGCAAATGTGATTGATGAATGTTTTTGTTTATTAAATTTTATAACACCATAATTATAATATAAATGTCGTTTTAATTAATTAATTTGTTTATTCATTAAAGTTCATTTGTATGTATTAAATTTATAATTATGTTTGAAAAGTTCATAAATTAATTATTTTTTAAAATGTTCGAATTTAAATTATCTTTTATCGGTAAAAGACATAGTTTTTTAATTGGTCGTTTAAAAATACCATTTGCAGTTTTTACGGTCACAACGCGTACCAATTTATCATCACCGGGATGAGTCGCGGTAACACGCGCAATTTGCCAATGTGTCGGTGGCATTCGTTCATCTTTAAGTAGTGCAATATCTCCGATTTTGATATCATCATGTGTGGAATTCCATTTTGATCGTTTTTGCAATTGAGATAAGTATTCATTACTCCATTTATCCCAGAATGTTTGGTATAAATGTTGAATATATTTCCATCTATCTAAATTGTTTATTTTAATATCTTTTAAATCCTTTTCAGGCGGAGTATTTAATGAATCCATAATTAAGAAGTGACCAGGAGTTAGTACTGATAAATCATCTGGATCAGGCGTTTTCGGACATAAAGGACGAGAGTTTAAGCAAGCTTCAACTTGTGATAATAACGTTGCGTATTCTTCGAACGTTAATTTTGCATTTCCAATAATGCGTTTAAGATGAAATTTAATTGATTTGACTCCCGATTCCCATATGCCACCCATGTTGTGATCCTCCTTCTGATGTCTTACCTCTGTTTGTTTTTATTATCTATGGCCTGATCGTCTTCCTTTTAAATTAATACTACTGATCGTTTTCTTTTTAAATTACTACTTTTATTTATCTTTTATTCTTTCCTACAATCTACTAATTAAATTAGTCTACTAATAAGTATATGAATAACTTATTGAATCTGATTGTGTTAGGGTCAGAATTGAAAGACAATTGAATATAAAATTTCCACGACTTATATAGTGCTAAATTGCCCTTTCAGCAAATCAATAGTTATTAAACGTTAATTAATTAGTAATATAAATTATTATTACAGCATTGTGTAATCAGACTTTACCACTGTTTCAGTTGCCAATTCAATAATGCTGAACTAGCATTTTGATATTACTAAATGCTCCACAAAACAATATAAACAAAGAAAAGGTTATTCACATATGCTTTAAAATATATGCATTATAATATAAATAAATTATGAATGTATTTTTTGTTCATTAACCTTTTCTTTGCTTTATTTATTATTTTGTTGTTATCGCATTAAATATTATTGTTTACATTTTGACTTATATGTGTCACATATAAGTTAAGGTATTTGCTGATGCGCCTTTTTCGATTTTATTTGAAGGTCGCATTTACTATAACAGAAATGTAAACAATAATATCAGAGCTGGAAACAATGATAAAACGCATTACACAACACCTCCCTTTTCCGCGATAAAAATTATATATAATTTTTAAAAATTTGATATTCAATTCTCTTTCAATTTTTTACAATAATATTAATAGATTTATAATAGTTAAATTAATGCCAAGCAGAAAACCTTAAAATTTAATAAAACCTTACAATATATAATTAAAAACTTAAATAAACATTTATTAATAAATTCCCCTAATATAAAATGTAATATATATTTTCAAAACAAATTTTTTTTAAAAAAATAAAAAATTAAATAAACATTTATTAATAAATTTCCTTAATGCAAATATGTAAAAATTTTTTTTTTTCTTTTATTTTTTATTACGGTATTACAATATATCATATAATCATAAATATTAAAAATTAATTTTCAAATAATTTCTATTTATATAATACATTTAAAAATTTCTTTATTATTTACTTTATTATATTTTATAACTTTATCTGATAATTAAAAAAACTTATAATTTTATTGTCATTGATAGGTTTTTATTCGCTTTTATTTTTGTTAAAAAAAATTAATTATTAGATTTTACTTTTAACCAATTTAAAATTAAACGAATTCTATGTTTCTACTATTATACTATATTCTACTATTCCCTCCCTTTTCCAAATAAAACTATACTAACAATTAATACAAATAATTAATTCAAAACAAACCTTTATTCTAACTTTGTATCATCTATTGTAGAAATGTGCTAAACCTAGTGTTAAAATTTACAATTTGTATATGATAAAAATGTGCCAAAATTTTTAAGTAGTGTTCAAATTAACTATTAAACTATTAATTATAAAACTTAAAACAGATAATCCATATACTATATTTCATTTTCTCAATTTCTCGGAACGATAGCATATTGGTGTAATGTCACGTATTTATCAGAGTAACAAGAATATAATTGCCGAGTTTTGTGATTTTTCAGAATTGGTAGACTTGGTGCATTACCATGTGGTGGCTTAAAATGTTTATTCTATTAGTGTTGTTAATTGTAATTTCGTTTAAATTGTTTAACTCTTGTTTTATGTGTTTTTGGGGTTTGAATATTAATGGTTTTAGTTTGGATATTAGTTGTATTAGCTTTAGGGTTTTGACTGTTAATAGTATTAGTTTTTGGAATGTGCGTATTAGTGTGTTTAGTTTTTGTATGTATTGTTTCTGTTGTTATTTGAGGTAATGCTATTTGTAACTTTCGTCGATCTCCACTCAAAACTGATTCTGTCCTTTTTTTATTACATTTTTTACACGTTTTGACTAAAACGTAAATATTATATTCAATATCAATACCAATAATGTTAATCATTTTGTCATGCCATAACTTGTTCCAAATAATTTGTTAAAATCCCACGGTTCGTAATCTTCTCTTCCTTTTGCAGTTATTTATTAGTGCTGATTTTATATAATCTGCCCCTAGTTCCCTTGAAATCGTATTATTTATTACATTACTTGTTCCTTTTATCTTTACAGGTATGTCCACAATTTTTTCCGTACGTGCAGGTATGATAATTTGCGATAATTTTGGGTATTTCCTATGTTTTTGTTGTTCATTTTCCAAGCTTTGTTCATTATCTCCCTTAATGTTATTATTATTATTCAAAATTTTGATATCTTCTATTGTTGCACTTAATTCCATATTACTTTCGACCTTACTACCGATTTTCTTATTATAATTTATCTCTCTAATAATTTCTTTATCCTTACTTTTATTTTCAATATTATTTTCATCAATATTCGACTTAACTTTATTATCAACGTTATTATTATTATTCTTTATATTTTCATTTTCAATTCTACTAAACTCAACTTCGACATTAATATTATTACTTTTCTTTATATTCTCATTTTCAATTTTATTACTTGTGAAATCTTTCATGCAACCGTAACTTTTTCTCATTTCTTTCTCACCAATTAAATCTTTGGTATCAAAATCTGCTGAATAATCATTATTTATAGGAATTGAAAATTCATTTTTATTATTAGATGTTATTGGAAATTGTAGAACCCTTCCTGGTCCTAGAACATTGCAATTTTCCGCTAGGAAATCATTACCCAAAATTCCATCTGCTGGTAACGAACAATTATCACCCACAACTTGGAATTCGCATCGAAATTTCTCTGGTGTTAAAAAATTACCAATACACTTCCCTAAAGTTTCACTGCTGTTGTGAACAGTTTTTATTGTTGTTTTTTGCTCTGCACAAATCTTTGTTTTTTGATTAATTCTTTCTCTCTTTAATAGGCTTACTTGAGCTCCAGTATCAATTAATAATGTGACCTTATTGTTGTTGGCTATGTCCAACGGCATGGTCACCAAAGGTTCATACTGGTGATTTTTCGCCAGTACACCCACGTCCTTAAAACTACGGGATGAAAATTGGGTTTTTAATTCATCCCTTGCCCGTTTCCCTGCTTAGCCTGATATTGCTGTCGAGCTGGACACATAAGCTTGGTATGTCCATCCCTAAGACACCATTCACAGTTTAATAGCACTGTGCCAATCCCTACGGCATTTATTTGTGGCGCTGCTGTATTTATTTCTGAACGATTTTTGAAAGGACAATTTATTGCTATATGTCCTGTATTTTTACAAGAAAAACATTCCGTTCGTTGCCAATTGGTTTCTCGCTGTGGTGCTAGTGGACAAATCGAATTTTGATTTCGTTGTGCACGGCAATCCTTACTTATGTGTCCACCCTGACCACAATTAAAACATGTTAATCTTAAGTTTGTTCTACCATTATTATTAAAACTACCATTATTATTATTGAAACCCCTATTATTGTTATTATAATTATTATTAATATTCCTATTACTATTATTATTAAACAAATTCCTATTACCATAATTATTATTATTCCTAATGAGATTTCTATTACTATAATTATTATTATTACTATTAAAATTACTATTACTAAAAATCCTATCTCTGTCATTGTTGTTTTGGTTATGTCGGTCTGAAAATTTTGTTTGCAAATTTGATCCGATTCCATGATTTTGCAAAAGTTCCAATAACAGTTGTGTTTGGTCTGTTTGTCGTCCGCGCTCTATACTATTTTTTGTTGGTTTTAATAATTCAAGTGATTCTCTAGCAAATCTACTGGATTTCACTATAGTTAAACCGAAATCCGTACAATTCTGAGTCAATATATATTGTTTAACCGTTTCGGACTGTAATCCCCTAATAAAAGTTTTACGTGCTGTGTCTTCTGCGTCCTCTATAATGCCTTCAAAACTGGTTGGGAATTTATACCTAGCTGCAGATTTGAAACACCCTAACTTCCTTTCAACTCGGTCTCCAAATTGTTCAACCGATTCATCAGGAATTTGGACACATTCTTCAATTTCCCTTCGAAGTTGTGTCAAATCTTTATAAGGGATAAAAGCATCTTCAAGTATGCATTTGAATTGCTTGAAATTGTGCACTGTCCGTTCTTGAAAAATATCAGCGGCTTTTCCTTTTAGCTTACCCCTAATCAATTGATTTAAAACCGAATGTTTGTCCTGATCGTTCGTTCTATAATATGCTTCGTGAGCTAATGATACGAAATTCTGCAAATCCAGAATTAACCTATCACCCTCACCAGAAAATGTCGGAACTCCCTGAAAAAAAGTCTTATAGGTCCGTTCCAATGGCATTGTCATGTCTTGGACATTACCAGTTAATCCTAAATCGTAAGTGTTATCTACATTTAATATGTTAGATCGCTGACTGAACCCAGATTCACGATTCCTGAAAATGTCCTGTTGGTCTGTTCCGTTTTTTGTACGTGGTATTGCTCCTTGTGATTTATTTGGGTCCATTGCGATGTTTTGTGGTAAGCTTTCTTTTTTCTGTAAGTCTTCGTCAATCGTAGCGTAATGGTCTTCCGGTACTTCTTCTATTAAATCGTCTTCTGGTTTTTGTTCTATACCGCCAACCGCTCCTTCCAGTTCCAATTCACTACTTGAATCTGAATGGTTGGTCGCGAAAGTCACCGATCGTCTAGGTCTGTTTTTGTTTGTTGATGTTGTTCGAGGAGTAGATTCTAATAAAGGATTTGCTCCAAACGTAATGTTCGTTACCGAAAAATTCTCGTAATTTTGTAACCAGGTTGAAAATAATGAATCCTTTTCTTGAATTTTTCCCTGTTTGCGAGTTACAGGTGCCATAGAATTTCCATGAAAACAAAAAAAACTACTTTCAGATAATCCAAAAAGAAAACACTGTGAGAAAAACTAAAACCTAAATAAATTTAAAATAACTAATAGACTAAATCGAACTCTAATAGCAACCACTGAACAATTTTCTACAACACTATAGTATATCAACCTAAACCTTATCAAAAAAAAAAAAAATCCTTTATACAAATATATAACTATAAAATATTATCGAATTATTATCCAAATATATGACAAAAATTTATATAAAAATAATTTAATTGTTCTTTATTTTAAAATTGTTAAAAGCAAAACATTTTTGCGTTATTTTACCACAATCAAAAATATTAAATTATATAAAAAAAATCAAGACAAAAACGTTTAAAAAAAAATGTACTACCAAACTAATCAATGACAAAAAAAAATAAAAATTACCGCCTAAAATTATGCAAAAATAAAAAAATAAAAATAAAATATACATTAAAATTATTACAAAAAAAAAACATGAAGATTATAACCTTAACGCCTAAAATTATGCTATTACAAAAAAAATCAACCTACTATTAAAAATTATTACAAAATCAAAACCATTTTTATTTAAAATTAATTATATATTACAATTGAAACAAAAAAAAAACTTGAACCTACTACAAAAAAATTAATCTAAAATAAAAACAAATCGTCACACACGACCCCTTTCTCATTGCAAATTTAAACGGTCTGCTTTAAAACTTGGCATTTCCTTGTTTCTGCTTTCTTAATTTTATTTCTCGTCGCTGCTGTCTTTTTAAATCCCTTAGCTGTTGTTTGAACAAACGCTCTTGTTCTCTCGTACACTCCAACTTTAATATTCGATGTAAATTCTTAATTTCATCTCTCCTTCTTGCTGCTTCTCCACCTCTTTTTGTTAGTTTTTGCTCCCCTGCTTTAATTTTAATTGTTTCTGTTTTTTCCTGTTGACGACTCCTATATTTATCAATTGAAATTGGTTTGGGTCCAACTTGAGGATCTTCCTTTATTAATTCTGCTACTGATTTCGATGACATTTACTAAATCTTTGTTTTTTACTAATTTCAAGTAGTAAAGCAAAGTGAATTGCTTTTTTACCACCTCAGGCAAAAGCCTGTAGAGGTTCTGAAATTTAACATAAAAATAAAAGACGTTTACCCCCTGGTTCTTTTGCTGGAACGTAGTCCAACACTGCACCAAAATGTTGTTTGAATGTAGACTTAATTCAGCAACTGGTCACGGCACCAATGTTGTGATCCTCCTTCTGATGTCTTACCTCTGTTTGTTTTTATTATCTATGGCCTGATCGTCTTCCTTTTAAATTAATACTACTGATCGTTTTCTTTTTAAATTACTACTTTTATTTATCTTTTATTCTTTCCTACAATCTACTAATTAAATTAGTCTACTAATAAGTATATGAATAACTTATTGAATCTGATTGTGTTAGGGTCAGAATTGAAAGACAATTGAATATAAAATTTCCACGGCTTATATAGTGCTAAATTGCCCTTTCAGCAAATCAATAGTTATTAAACGTTAATTAATTAGTAATATAAATTATTATTACAGCATTGTGTAATCAGACTTTACCACTGTTTCAGTTGCCAATTCAATAATGCTGAACTAGCATTTTGATATTACTAAATGCTCCACAAAACAATATAAACAAAGAAAAGGTTATTCACATATGCATTAAAATATATGCATTATAATATAAATAAATTATGAATGTATTTTTTGTTCATTAACCTTTTCTTTGCTTTATTTATTATTTTGTTGTTATCGCATTAAATATTATTGTTTACATTTTGACTTATATGTGTCACATATAAGTTAAGGTATTTGCTGATGCGCCTTTTTCGATTTTATTTGAAGGTCGCATTTACTATAACAGAAATGTAAACAATAATATCAGAGCTGGAAACAATGATAAAACGCATTACACAACACCCATATGCGGAGCCGATGGTGGATTAAAATGCCAATGCGTACCTAATGAACTTAATTTATCAGCTATTTCGTGCGACCATTGTTTTTGGGTAAGTTTTCGTTCTTTACTTAACATGTTATCCGCTCCAACAAAGTTTGTTCCACAATCACTATAAATGTTTTTACATATTCCTCTTCTAGATGTAAAACGATGATACGCTGCTATAAACGTTGCACTGCTAAGATCGCTTACCAACTCAATATGTATTGCTTTTGTACATAAGCAAATAAAAACAGCAATATAACCTTTATAAAATTTATTGCATCGTCCTTTCCATGCTTTTATTTCTATTGGACCAGCATAATCAACACCAGTATTATAAAATGGACGAGCAATTTGAACACGAACAGCCGGTAAGTTTCCCATTAATTGATTAGATTCTTTTGCTGCAAAACGAAAGCAAATAATACATTTTTTAATTACTCTTTTAATATTATTTTTTGCATTAATTATCCAAAATTTATTTTGTAGATATTCTGTGGTCAATGTTTGTCCACCGTGAGACGTAGAAATATGAGCATTAAGAATTAACAAATCTGTAAAATGAGATTTTTTCGGAATAATTATTGGATGACGTCTATCATATTTCAACGTAGAATTCTGAAGTCGACCACCAACCCGAAGCAATTTATGTTCATCGATAAAAGGATTCAATGTTAAAATGCTACTTTGTTTTGATATTTGAATTTTTGATGATAATTTAGATATTTCATCACTATATGCAGCGTGTTGCATATATGTTATTATATAATTTAATGCTTTATCGATTTCTGATGGTGTGAGTGGTCCAAGTTCTCGATGCTTATGATTTCGGAAATTATAAATCGCTCGAAAACAGTACGCAGTTACACGAAGTAAAGTTGTAAGTGATGAATGCTTTTCAATTATTGTTTGAATAAAGTTTAAGTTATCATTTGACAATTGTATAAATAAAGATTTTATTTTTCTTATTTCTAGATTTGTTACATTACAAACATTTTGGGGAAGATTTTTTGATATAAAATCTTTAAGAAATGTTGGACCCTGCCACCAAATCGATGAAATAATCATTTCAGAAGGAAGTAACCCACGAGAACCGACGTCTGCTGGATTATCCTTTGAGCCAATATGATACCAATTGGCAGCTGCAACACGAGACTGAATTTCGGTAACTCTGTTGGCTACGAAAGATTTCCATTTAGATGGATGTGCTTGTATCCATGCTAATGTAATCGTTGAATCAGTCCATGCATAAACTGGAACATTATGCAAGTCCATCGAATTTTTAACAAAAATAATCAGTTTTGATAATAACACAGCACCACATAGTTCGAGGCGTGGCAATGTTATACGTTTCAGAGGAGCAACTTTTGTTTTTGATGTTAATAGTTGGATTTTAACTTCTTCGTTTTCGTCCACAAATCGTAAGTATATTACTGCTGAATATGCTTTTTCTGAAGCGTCACTAAAACCATGAATTTCTATATTTTTAGTTTGTTTTGTTATATGAATCCAACGCGGTATTTCTATGTTTTCAAGTATGGCTAGTTCTTCACGATATAATAGCCATTTGGATTTTAGTGCGTCTGTGATCCACATTGCTGAAGCCATAAATCTTGCATAATGATTTTTGCATAAACAATACATGGTGAAATCCATCCAAGTGGATCGAATAATCTTGCTACGTCTGATAATATGCTACGTTTGGAAATTTTAGAAATTATAGGTAATTTAATTTTAAATTTAAAAATATCTTTGGCTGGATGCCATTGAATACCAAGTGCTTTAATTGATTCTTCTTTATCAAATGTTAATGGAAAATTTATTTCTCTTTGATTTTCAGGAACCTGCCGTAAAATTTCATTATTATTACTGGCCCATTTACGTAATGGAAAACCAGCTGAATTGGTGATATTAATTAATTGCTGCTGAGATTGGACAGCATCTTCAACAGTATCAGCTCCATACATAACATCATCAACATAAAAATTATGTTTTAAAATGTTTGATGCTATTGGAAAATTATGTTCTTCATCATCAGCTAGTTGATGTAATGTTCGAATGGCTAAATATGGCGCTGATGCAGTACCGAATGTGACTGTGTTAAGAGAATATGTTTTTATATTTGTGTCGCAACTATCTCTCCAACAAATTAGTTGATACATGGCGTCATCTGGATTAATCCAAATTTGACGATACATTTTCGTTATATCAGCCGTATATGCGATTTTAAACATTCGCCATTTCATCATGACACTAGTTATTTCATTTTGAAGTTTTGGACCGATCATAAGACAATCGTTTAATGATTTACCATTTGCAGTTTTGCATGATGCATCAAATACAACTCGAAGTTTAGTAGTAGTTGATTCTTTGAATACTGCATGGTGAGGTAAATAATAAATTGCACCATTTTCAACAGTTTTTACTTCGGTCATATGTTGCAATAATAAATAATCGGTAATATTTTCAGAATACATTGTTTTTAATTTTAAATTATTTTGAAAACGTTTTTCTAATTGTAGAAACCTGGTGATTGCAGATTGACGTGAATTATTAAACAATGGTCTTACATTGTCTTTAAATGGAAGCGAAACTTGATATCTTCCGTCAGAATTACGCTTATGTGTTAACGCAAAATGGCGTTGACAACTTTCTTCTTCTGTAGTCAGCTTTCTGTTCTCTGCAATTTCTTCAATTTCCCAGAAACGTTTTAATTGTTGCTCTAACTCGACCATATGATGATGAGCAATAATTGTTTTTTCTGTAGCGTCGAAAACGTTTCCAGAAACTATCCAGCCGAATTCAGACATTTGTGCTATTGGTGCACCGGGAGGACTTTTTATCAAGCCTGACATAATTATTGCTGCATATACATTAGCACCTAGTAATATATCTATTTTACCAGGCGTATCAAAATGAGGGTCAGCTAATTTTAAACCTTTTAAATGATCCCAATTATTAATTTCTATTTTTTTAGATGGCAATATACGCGTAATATTTGTAAAAACGAAAGCTTCTACATCAAGTCTAAAATTGGAATTGTATAATGATGATAATGTAAGTGTTACTTTATGTTTAGCTACACCAGAATTAGATTGACCTAAACCAGTTATATTAACTAAGGTTTTTTCTTTTTTTAGTCGTAATTTTTGGACAACTGCTTCTGTTACAAATGTTGCTTCAGAACCCGGATCAATTAAAGCACGGAACGTGTGAAAATCGCCATTGGATGAACCGGTATTAATAAGTGCGGTAGCTAATAATACTTTTGAATTTTGAATTTTTTGTGTAAAATATGTTTGTATATCATTTGTTTGTTGTGATGGACACGCAATAGGTGTGTGTTGAATTTGTAAATTCGATTGATTTGAATTTTGTGCATTATTTTGCCAATTTATTGCGCCGGTTTGATTCTGAATTGAATCAAATATTTGTAAATTTGGATCACTTGAATTTATTAAATTGTGTTGTACTGTACGAGAATTGTAATTTGGTGAATTGTTATTATGTTGTGTTGTGTTAAAATGTAGTAAAGAATTGTGCCTTTTATTGCAATGCAAACAATTCTTGTTGCTTGGGCACTGGGTTTTTAAATGATTGTATGCCAAGCAATTTATACATGCTGATATCTTTTTAATAATATCAAATCTATTTTTTACATCCATTTTTAGAAATTTATCACATTTGCGTATAGTGTGATTACCTCCACATATACGGCAAGACAAATTTTGTCCAGAAGTGTGACCTGAGTTATTGCCATTAGTTTGTCCAACATGAAATGATCTGCTCAATCTATAATTATTTGAATTTGATGCAGATGGAGGCACAAATTTTCTAAAAACTGTTTTGGATTGTTCAACTGATTCAAGCGTGCGGAAACGAGTCTCCAAAAAATTCTTAAAAACATTCCATTCTGCGCAATGTTTTGTACCGCCTAAATGCTCTTCCCATAACTCTTGGGTGTTTGAAGGTAATTTTAAACAAATTATATAAATTAAAATTATATCCCAATTATCTACAGGTATATCTAAATTTCTTAGTGAATGAATACATTCATTTGTTGTATCTAGGAGTTCTTTTAATCCAGAAGCAGTTTCTAATGTAAGATTTTTTTGGTTAAATAACATTCGTAATTGCATATTAACTAAAACTCTTTTATTTTCATATCGTTCTGTCAGTATGGACCAAGCCGAATCATAATTTTTTTCTTCGAGTGATACATGCTGTAACAATCGTGCCGCTTCACCATGAATTGATGATTTCAAATAATGCAGCTTTTGAATATTTGGAATCGACTTATTTGCATGTACTAGCGATACGAATAAATCATAAAATGGTTTCCAGCTTTCATAACCGCCTGAAAACACTGGTAATTGTATTGGTTTTAATTTTATGTCGCATGGATTTTCCGCCGCGACCATTGATTTTGTTAAATTAACATTTTCAACCATGAGAGCTTCGTTCATTTCCCCCGAATAATCAAAATATATGGATTTTATTTTGTTAAAAATCTCTGATGCTAAATACTCAGATTTTAGCGATCCTTCCTCTTTCGCCGTAACAATTTTGAAATGCCACTCTTGGGCTCCTACAAATAACGCATCTAAATTTTTTGAACGCGTTTTAATATAAGATTCACGCCGTCTTAAATTATCAACTTCTTTAAAACTTTTCGCGTCGTTCAACATTTGTTGATAAACATTTTCTAGGTATTTAATTGCTACCTCTAATGTAGGCGCCATTTTATTAATATATGTATACTTTTAACTATTTCTAAAATAAATCAAATACTACTTTAATTTTATTTATTTATTTTAGGTGTGAAACAACGCAATATATAAAATGGATAATTCACAACTTATTATAGTATATATTAATATAGATATTTTTTTTAATAAATAAAATACTAAATTTTTTTTTTTTTTAGGTATGATTCACCAATTTTATTATTAATAATATATTTTTATGTAATGATATATTTATTTAGTTTTAATTATTTAATTTATTAATTAATATATAATTTATGTAATATAATTTATTTAATTTTATAATAATATAATTAATATAATATAATTGAATGTAATATATGTAATATAATTGAATGTAATATAGTTTATATAGTTAAATAATATATTTAATATATTGTATTTAATATAGTTTATATAGTTTTTAAATAATATAATTTATGTAATTTTTATGTAATATTAATATAAGTTATTTATTATTTTATCGTATGTATTAAAAAAAAAAATTAATAACTAATATATATTATTTTAAATATAATTCACTTATTCACCAAATGTATAAAATTATTAAAAAAAAATAATATATGGTTATACCAAATTAAATATATGGTTATATTATATTAAGTATCCGTAAAAAAAACTTTTTTTTTTTTTTTTTAAATAAAACAACGGCAATCGCCCAAATAAAATTCAATGATGATGCTTCAGAAACATTTCCAACGGCGATCACTCAAAAAAAATCTACGGTATTCGCCCAAAACTAAAATTTACGGTATTCGCCCACAACTTTTCTAACTATTATATATCATAGATATAGATATATAGAAAAAAAAAACTGTTTAAAATTTTGCAAACCGTACAAACTGTTTTATTAAAAGTTAATTTTTCATATAAAAAATTAAATTTTCTGGTTGACAACCGCTTTTTATTATTTATTATATATTATATTATTATTTTTTTATTAATTGGCAGTTTATAAATTTACCAATTTTCTTTTACTAAAAATGATTTTAACACTAAATAATTTTTTATAGATACAGGAACCCGCACTTTAAATATGATTATTGTTTAAATGTTCACTTTTGTATTATAATATTTTCTATCATCAATTTGCACTAACCTTTGTGTCTTGATTTTCCTCCTTTCCTGATCTTCCTTTGACGTAGTTTCACATACACACTACACTTTAATGTCTTATACACTGTTCTAAATGTTAACTTTTTAAATATTTTTTTTTTTATACACCGAATTAATTATAAAATATATTTTTTTTATGCACTATAATGTTTTAACGTTAACGTTTTAATGTTTTTTTACATTAAAATTTTTTTAAACTTATTTTAATGAAACCGAATTATTTAAATGTTTTGTTTTAATTTTAATAAACCGAATAATTTTTTCGTTCGAAGGACCAAATGTTCACGGCGTAAGTTTAATTTATAACTTAGCTGAAAATTTATAAAATAAAACACTAAAACTTTTATTATATTTTTTATGAAATTGTATTTTTATTTTAATATATTTTTTTTCAAATTGATAAGACACTTTTATAATATACTGGCCAAAAACTAATTTTTTACTGTGTTAAAATTTAGAATTTTTTCTGTTTATATAACAGCTGATTGAATTTCTATGTACAACAAAATATAAAGATGGTCATTGACCTGCATTAATTTTATTATATAAAATTTGTACATAGAATGATAAAATCTATTATTTAATTAATTAATATTATATAATATAAATGTATTTGTGAAAAATGAGAGTTTACACAATATTGCCAGTATTAAATAATTAAAAAATATAATGCAAATTAATTATAATTTATTGGAAAGCATCATGTTTTTCTCGCTAAGCCGCTAGCCGCTGATGTGATGACATTTTGACTGACATTAGTATACAAATAAAAGATACACATGGTCGGGAACGAACAACTAAAAATACATTTATGTTCAAAACAAAAAAAAAAAACTTTAAATATATATACATATTTCAGAACATATAAACAAGTAAATAGTAAGTACCAAAGAGTAAACTATTTACTAGTTAGAGTTTTTTATCTAATTAGAATTTCTTTTTTAATATATTTTCTGTTAGATTTTTACTTAAATTTTCTAATATAACACAACTATTTAATTATGCTTCTTTTTTTGTGATTTGAAAATGTATATGTTTTGAATGTATTGTATTTATTTATCTAAATTTATGATGATTTTTAAATTATATTTTTCTTTATATAAAATATAATAATTAATTAATAATCATATAAAACAACTATTTAATTTTGATTTGGAAATGTATATGTTTTGAATGTATTGTATTTATTTAACTAAATTTATGGTGATTTTTAATTATATTTTAATTATATTTACTTTCTATAAAATATAATAACACTGCCCCAAACACAATTAACAGGTAAAATTTCAATATTAGACAATTTTTTACTAACAGTTTATTTATTCTTACACTATTGTAGATGAAGAAATTACTTCATTTGAAATAGCAGCATCGTTAACCGATGAACAACTGAAACAATTGGGTGTTAAAAAAATGGGAGAACGTGTTAGTTTGAAACTTCATTTTCAGCAAAAACATAACATAACTAAAAAACGAAATGTAAATAAATTTTTCTTAACTTGATAAAATATAATATTTTTGAAAACATATTTTTCAGAGTTCGGAAAAATATCTAATGGACAATTTTCTAACAGAGCTGGATACAGATATTTGTTCACCAATTGAAACTTCGAGTTTGGGATCATCTGTTAAAACTGGAAATAGTTGTTATTTACTCTATGGCAATGTATTTTCAAATATTTTAGTGTAATTACACAATTATTAGTTTTATAATTTCGCTAACAGATAATAGATATAAAGCCCATCTTAAATAAGACACTACAAGGTCAACGTTTAGTTGAAAGCATAATAAAATATGAAAGGTTAGAAGATAATGACCGCAAGATGTTGGTACGGATAATGGTGGATAGTCTTGTGGAAGATTGGGGATCATTGCAATACAATAAAAAGTTGTAAGTTTTTAAGGTCATCATTATAATCTTAAATATCATTAATTTGTTTTCAGATATCCAAGCACAACAGTGAAAGAAAATCTAGCGAAATCAATAATCGAAACATTTTCATGTCTTGGTTCAAAACGGGATGGAATTGAATATCATGTAGATAGAATATACAAATTATATTAAATATTTAAATAACTAATCTGTTTTATTTTAGAGTATATATTTCTCTGCTCGTGGTGGTGTAAATGAGACTCCTATGCCTATGTGGTTTCATTGAATATCGATTAAAGACAATGCGAACAGCTTTAAAGGAAAAAAGTCGCTTCGATGAATTATTATCAGCGCCAAAAGTGTTGAAAACAAAGAAACAAAAAAAGATTGTACAACCAGAAATTATTGACGACATTGAATTTGAATCTACTAATGAAAAAGTAAATTTCTAAATAAAAATATATCAAATTTTATATTTATTTAAAAAAAATGTTTTTAGGTTCAACAAATGAAAAGCCTTTTACAATCAGCTGCCACAAAAGCAAAAATAAATTCTAGAAACATTTCAGAGTAGGTGCAAATTCCGACTTCAAAATAAAACAATTACTCATTATTAATGCATTATAATTATAATAATAAACTGAAATTGAATTAAAATACTAATCCAGATAAAAAAAAATCTTTTTGTAGAAGATATTCGATGTATATAGGAACATTAGCCAATTATTGGCCACCGATACCCGCAAAATTAAAAAAAAAAACGGCAAGTCAATTCTTATTGCATCCTTCTAGAATAAATCCTTATTTTCTACAGAGATTCACGGTAAATTTAATGTAACAAAATTATTTATGAATATTATTCTTAACACTTAATTTATTTATTCTTAATTTTTTTCGTTATTCAGGAAAATGAAAGCTTTGACAACATTAAAAATGTGATTGCGACCCAACAGCCTGTTCTAATTGCTTTGGAGGGGACAGAAAATGAACAATATTATATCAAGCTGGATGACAATTTTTCAACTTGCGGTGACAATTTTTTAATGGCTTTGGATCTTCTATATAAAACCCATTTTGTATTTAACGTTTGTTACGCTGCTGAACTTAAACGTTTTTTTAAATTTTTTGAGGTATTTATATACAAAACACCATCAACTGTAGCATTAAGTGCTGTTGAAAACTTGTATATTTATTTGAATTCTTTTTCAAAAAAATAAAATTTGAACTTTAATTTTAATAATATATATAGGGTGGAGTGAATAAAAACCAAGCATTTGCTAGAAGCATTAAGTATTTAAAAAAGTATTTACTGGAAGCAAAAGGTTCTACTAAAAGTATTTGCTTAAAAAGATGTGAATAAAAAAATACTTTTGCTTATGAGAATTTACTAGAAAATTTAAGTAAAACCTTAAAATTAAAAGTTAATAAAAAATTACTTTTGCTTTTGATTTTACTTCTTTTTGACAGCGAAAATAAAATAAGAATATATTTTAAGTTTTTCAAATATAAAATAGTATATTTATACATTGTATAACATTGATTGATAAAAAATGTAAGTTGTATTTTTTTAAAATGGAAATATTTGTGCAATAATATATTTATATACCCAATAGATGAGTGATCTTAAGAGTGATTGTAGTTTAAATTTACATGATGAGGAGGAAAACGATAAACAATTACAGTTTGCACTAATTTTAAAAGAATTTAAAGTTCTGTTCGATAAGAGTATGCTTCCGGAGGTAAAAAATAAAAAGGAAGAAGCAATGAAATCTTTAGTGAATCGATACGAAGCTGCCTTTGGAAAAAATATAACAACAATGCAAATTCGTAAGAAAATTAACAATATGAAAACGGAAGTTAAAAAAATTATTGATAAAAAGAAAACAGGGAATAAAAAAATTGTTTTAAAAAAATGGCAAAAAATATTTACTGAGTATTTAAATGTTGAACAGAACCCAATTTTTACGGAAATACCCGGAGGAATTAGTACAGGTTTGGGATCGTTAAATAAGCGACAAAATGAAGCTTCTTCAATTCCCAAAGCATGTACCTCTATTTTACCACCAAAACAAAAAAAAAAGTAAAAGTGATTCTTATCAATATCCGAACTCCAACGTCTCGTATTGGTCAAACAGCTAAATTTAATAAATATACAAACAGAAAGGTAAACTATGGAATTGGAAAAACTTCAACGAAATTGTACAATCGAATCTTCTCCAGAAAATGAAAACTGATATTTAAAATAAATTCTTATAACTTATTTGAAATTTTTTTTAATTTTTTTTATTCAGAATATAAACATTTTTTAATTTTGATTTATCATTCTAAATAACATGTTTGAAATCTCTGCCCTTTTATTTACACCCTCCCTTCGCATGTTTCTTTCATTTGCAGAATAGCCACATTCATATTCATCGTCATCCTCATCATTATCTTCATCATCCACGTCAAAATCATCATCTTTTAAATGTTTAGCAGATCATTATTATTTGCGGCACCTTTACTAATGATGTACGAACACATTAATTATTTTCAAGCTACTACAGATTAACTTGAGAATTTTGAAGTAAAAACTTAGAAGCAAGTAGTAAATACTACACTTTATTCAATAAAAATTAAGCATTTACTGGAAAATTCTAAAATTAAAAGAGTATCCTTTTAAAAAATTTAGTACTTAAAGTTTAAGCAAATACTTCAAACTTTATTCACAAAAATTGTTCTAAAAGTGGATTAAATGCTAGTAAAAGTATTTACTAGTTTTTATTCACTCCACCCATAATGTTAATAAGTTTTTTTTTTATTGAAGTACTTGAATTATTGCTATTATTATTATTTCTCGATTTATTATTACGGAAAATTAGTTATTAAAAATTATATTTTGTACTATTTATAAAAAATAAATAATAATATTATTTTTCCAAACAAAATTTTTAAATATTTTCATTTCATTATAGATTCCATATGTTAATTATTCAATATTTTTTTATTTAATTAAGTAAAATTAATTAAGAAACGCTAATAATATTAATTATTATAAGTTATCAAACAATATTATTAATATCCAATATTGCAGAAAATTTGGTATCCTAATTGAAACAAAATCTATTGACATTCACTCAATTTATACTAAAATTTTCAAGTAATTTATTTGTATTTAAAACAATTATGAGTGGTTTATTGAATGGATACTGATTTAAACCCACTACTACGAAAGACGAATATATAAAACAAAATTGATTGATTTTCACTCCATTATGCCAGATATATTTGAATCAGAATTGCTTTATATTCAGTCTACTGTAATTGAAATCATGCAAATTTTTATCTGAATTAAAAAAAAAAATCAATTTTAATTGAGTGAAATAAATATTATTTGAGTTGTTTCTTCTGAGAAATTAATCTAAAAAATTGATTTTCCACGCAAAATTGATTGCATAGCACAAATATTAATCATAAGTATATCAAGCAAAATTATTGATTTTCACTCAAATATTTCAGGTAATTTAGTATGTATACTATTTGAAACAAAATCAATTGAATTTCACTAATTGCAATCAAACTTATTCCAATCTAAAATTATTAATATTCACTCAAAAGTTCCTGATATTTTTCAATTTATTTTGTTTGAAATTAAAACAAATTCAATCATAAATGAGTGTAATGTAATATTATTTGATTACTTTTTTTTTAAAAAATAATTGATTTTTTGAGTTATTTTCGCAATCATTATATATTGAATAGCACTTTTTTTCGCTCAAATAAAACTGGTTTTTTTTAATTAATTTTGGATTGATTTCGCGTTAACTCAAATAGGTTTGAAATTATCACTCAAAATGGGCGCTGTTTTGATTCAAAAATTAGTGAAAATTATTTAGTGTGTAAGTAGTCGTTAATGCGCTATATAGTTTTACATTATAATTGTAAGACACGGATTCTATTTCAGGTTTCTTGCAATTAAAGTTTCAGAAGAACTTCGGAGTCCATATAACATAATTGTTTCATATTGCAATATAATGTCAGGAAATCACTATAATAAGAAACAGGAGTCTTAAGCAGACTGTTTATATATTTCGAGAGAGTAACGACACACCAATTTAAATTCGTTTCTTGAAAAAATTAATAATTAATTTAAAAATTTCAATTTACATGTTTCTTTTCTTTTGCATTTTGCAATTAATGGTATAATTTACTTTACAAAACAACTTTATTTACAACATTACTATTGTGAAAGTTTAGAAGAGTAGTTTATAGATAATTTAGTACTTATGACAAGATGTTATAGACATAATTATAATGATAATTATAATGATTATAATGAATTACTAAATTTATAATTATGTTAAGATCATAAGATTCATTTTTATATTGAACAACAATAACTATATTAATGTCAGTAAACATCACATAAAAAAATCATTATAACAAACCTCACAATATTTTTCATATCCCCATTACGTAATCCATAAATTTTGCTCACGTATACGAAATAATACTAGCGTGTATAATACATTGGAAATGTAAATTTATCAATTTCAAGTATTTTAGCTTTTGGTATATATAACATAAATTTTATTATGTACTATTCATTGTTGTATCGACTGGATAAAATTTATATTATACATACATATGTACATATATATGAACTTATATAGAAGAGACAAACTAGATTTGTTACATATGTTTAAAAAGCTATTTATAAATGGTTTTAGTCCTTATGTTTGTCATTATATTAACAATAAATTGAAATTATTATGTTTTTGTGTATAATGTCTCTTTTCCATATTGGGCAACAGTTGGGAACACTGATAAATTTTATTTGTTAAATAAAGTAAGAGATTAATATATTTTGTAAAATTTGCAATTTATGGTAAATTTATACGATTCAATAAAATTAATATAATAAAATTGTAATTGAAAATAAAACTGAACTGTTATACAATAATAAGATAAATCATTTTAGAGTTCAAACTAAATGAAAAAGTTTAGAGTTTATACTTAATGAGCAACCAATTTTTGCCCGATAACCAAATAAATATAGATTGATAATTAATATAAGAAAGATGTATTGATAGAATATATACTCCGGGCGGAATAAAATTCAATGTTCCCCTCATCATGATTCACATGTCGCGTTGGTTGGCTATCTTCACCGAATTTCAGACTTCTTGCCAACCGTGATTTCATGTCGTTGGTTCATGTAAGAAACCAAAATATTTATGCCATAAAACAGAATTTGTTTGATCATCTCACATTTATCTCCCACCACAATTTGCATAGTTTCTCGAAATGCTGTATTTCATAAACGTAATCCCACAGCGCTAACTGTATATCTCTAATTTAATTTAAATTGTACTGTAAATATAAATTTTACATAAATTTATACCAAAATTAATTGAACTGAATTCTATGAACTATATATAAATCTGTTTATTTTAAAAAGTACAATTACTTGTCAGAATTTGTATTAAATTTTTACTACATACATTTTATATATAGTTTTCAACAATTATATAAAATATTTTTTTTTCCTCAAACGGCATTATTTTATTACTATACAGTTCAACAAAGTAATTTTGCAATTTTAGTTATTTTAGAAATAACTAACTATTCTAGACACATTCAGGACAAAAAATATTTCATCATTTCATATTTCATCAATTTGTAATTGAAATTCCCAAAAAGGAATAATAATATTTATAATTCATTTATTTTTAAATAAATTTTGTGTAGTTCATTAAATTTAAATTTTGATCATTTAATATTAAATAAAATTCATGGTAAATTCACATTTAATGATTTAATAAATCATAATTCTTTCTTGAGGTCTTTATACTCAAAAACAGGAAAGAGCTAACAAAGAAGATTTGAATTACTGAATGCAAATTTATTATATTTCTATATGCAGGGAATATGTACAGGTGCAGGCAACAAATATAATTTTTTATAAATTTTAATTTATTTAAGTGCATACCAACAATTATAATAGTTATATAATATCAATGAAAAAAGGAATCAAAGATGCAGAATTAAAGTTTTTTGATATTTCTTAAAATTATATACGTAAATTACCAAAATGGATAACGTAAATTTTCAAAAAATATATTGATTGTAACATTAAAAACATATTTTTTTAAAAGGAAAATTTTATTATTTCAAATAATTGCATGTACTTCAAAATAACGATAAATGTTATCTGTTATTTGAAAAGTTATTTTTAAAAATGTTTTCAAAATTATCTGCGATATATTGTTATACTGAAGAGTATAAAATAAATTTCCAGGATTTCAATATGAATAATTGTATATAGTTTTAAATGAAATATAAGTCCTTTTCGGTTAAAATTTATCCCAAAAGGATATTTATTTTCATACTATATTATATATAATATAGAAAACAACTAAATTAAAAAATACTTGAAAATTTATAAATAAATAGAGCGTAACATTGCGCAATATTATAAAATCCTTAAAGATTTTCAAAATATAAATAATAAGGATCTATAAAAAAGGTTGTTTTCGTTGATTTATAAAGTTGAAATAATTTTTTTATATATTATCATTGTTGAAGGACATCGTATGAAAAATCAGAACAAAATAAAATAAAATCCCAAAAATTGGACAGAAATTTTATCAAGCATGAAAATTAATGACTATGTTATTTTTGTCCCGAGTCCAGACTAAAAAAGTAAAAATATATTTTTGCTGCTTTAGTTTTTCGGATAAACATTTCTTGTTTTTTTTGAATGATTTTATTTAAATTATAACTTTTTTTATAGAATCCATTTCCATTACTTCAAATATATTGGCTTCAATGTTAGTAATCGAGTATGTAATCCTCATCAATATAGAACACAAGCACCATATTCCCGTTACAAAAAAAAATGAGTACCTGGGATAGAGATAGATAATTTCTTTGGATCAGCGAAATCAAGTATGTATAAAGAGAGATATTGTTAGTAAAGCTATGTTAGGAAGTAACATATAATTAATGAAAATATCTTTTATCCCTAAGCTTGATTTCTTGCACTTTCTCACATGCTGATAAATAATTTTACTATCCGCAATGGATTAAATTCTGATGACTAATGTTACCATCACCGAAATCAAAGAAATGTTAATTATAAACAGCTTAACATGAAACCTTGATCCAACAGCCAACCACAGACACAAAAGTTCACAGTTATTAAAATAACGGTGCCCCTTACGTCCGTAACCATGGTTATTCAAGACATTACAAATTGAACATCTAAGTTTTTTAACTAAAGTAGTTCTAAAAGTATGACAGGTGCTACAAGCTGTCTACAAGTAAAAATTTTCGCTAAGGAAAAACTGAAATTGTAGTTCCAGCATCACAAAACACACAAATTAACAGGTTACCACTACCTAAAAAGAATGCTACTACTTTCCTCCGCTGTCATCTGTCAATTCGTGATATTTTAAAAATTTATATAAAAAAATCAATAAAAATTAAATTAAAAAACCATGTTGATTAAAAATAACAGTTTGTTATAAAAAACTAAAAAACATACTTAATTAAATAAACATATGAATAATAACAAAACTTACAATTAGCTTCTTAAACGGCGTTTTAGTTAATGTTTAGGTTTACTATATAATTAAATTAAAATCTTATATATATAATAGAATAATGAAGCTTTGCAGTTGAGTTGATATTTAAAATTTTGTTTCCGAGATTTGGGGTTGCTATACTTTTCAAATATCCAAATCTATAAACAAAAATCCAAATATATACAAAAACGTAGTTTGTCCGGTACCCGAGTTCTCTGGTACGATGCACGTATACATTTTGAAAATATAGATTATACAATAAAATACAAAATATTTCAGGCAGACATAGGATCTTAAATGTGGACATTAATTATGTTACATAGATTCGAAACCGTTGCAATTCTCATAAAGTTTACCTTTGCCTTATCTACCAGACACTGGTTCCGTAAAAGTATTGTTAAATATTTCTAAGTTTATTAAAATAATATAATATCGGTAATCCAAGATGGACGAAATAGCCATAACACTACCAAAATTTGACAGTTATATATTTAGAATATAATTACAAAAGTCAAAAATATAATACGGTCGCAATAAGAGTTTTGTGATGTAGGAATATAATCGTATTATTTGAGAAAATTTTTAAACTAATAAGCCAAAATTTTAATTTTATGTAGTAACTATGTATACATATAAAAATATATATATAATTTAAATATAGATATTTTCTCCTTGAAAAATTATAATTAAACATATATGTAAAACTGTATAGTAACTAATTTCACTTGTATACACTATAAGCTCTCTAGAAATTATTTTAATTTCTTCAGTTCAAAACTAATTTTCTACTTGAAAATACATTTATATATAATTACCAAAATTGCATAAGGAAGAACAAAAATTCTTATTATGCTATAGGTGTTTTTTTAAACCATTGCATTAAATTCTAACTTTTTTAACACCCAGCAGATACGATTTCTTATATACATTATACATACTTATACATTTATTCATTCACGCACTCAACATAATGGCTGGCCCCCCATGCCCCATCTAATACACAATTTATAAAATTTAAGGTAACATTTTTTTTATTTTTTATTTTTGTTCTTATAGCTTTATAACAAAAAACTTTATTCATACAAAATATTATTTATTCTCGTATGGAAAACGAAACTTTTATAACAACTTTAAAGTATATAAGCGAAATCTGTTAGGTGCACAAAACACAAATATTTTTTAAAGTTTACTTATGAAATTGTGCCGCCTAAATTCAATAAGATAATTTTAAGTATCAATATCAATTTTTCATAGAATTGTTTTACGATTAAAATTAATTTTAGCACACTGAGTTAGTTACATTATAATCTAGTATTTTAGTTGATTCCCGTAAAATTTGGAATCGATTACTAAAGTGGGTAGCTATAAAAATTAGATATCTTAGAGTTTGAAATTTTGTACACAAACCTAAATTTTATTACAAAGTACAAATCTGAATTTCGCCTACAATTTATGTAAGTTCTTTTTTTTTTGTGCGCTATAAATAAGGGTAAAATTTCTTTGCTATGTTTTTCCGATTATAAAGATTTTAAATATTATTTATAAAAAAATGCTGCTAACCTAGGGAAGCCAGATAAATCGTAGTTATGCCAACAGTTGAAGATTTTGATTTCATTCAGAATTTCAATATGCACTCATACTGAAATTTTATGATCTATTTTGTATTATATTACTTATTTTGTATTATATTAAGTAAAATATCTGTTATATGGAGCAAAGTTTTGGAAAGTGGCGATCGCGAAACCAACATGTGCATCTAAATTTAAAAAAAAAAATCGTTACTCTAATCTAAAGAACACGCAATTCAACGGAAGCTACCGATCAAACTTTTTTCTCGCAACAATGTGGTACCTAATTGAACGTATGATGTGGTTTCTATAAGAGGTTCTACAAAAAATGTGGACGTATCATCAGCGGAAACTCCTTACAGTTTTGGAATCTCCCTCGAAAATGTAAACAAAAACACATTTGAGCGAAAACGTATAGTAACACAATAGAGTCCCGTACATCACTTATACTCATAGGTATTCTAACTAATTGTAAAACATATTATGTACTATATAATATTATATTTTTCCATAACTGGAAAAAACTAAGAAAGTTGAATTATTTAGACTTTAGTTAGACAGTTAAAAATTATTTTCAAAGTCAACTTTCAATGATTTTTTGATTGCATCTGAAAAGTTTTAAACAATGAAAATATGTTAGACAATTTAGGAGGATGGATATATGACGATACCAGTTTAGATAAATAAAAATATATATATGTATATGTAATATACATATAGGTTGGTGGTGAAGAAAAACTTTTAAATAAAACTGTGTGACATGAAATTGAGATACTAATATTATATTTTATGAAAAAACTTAAATTAATATACATGTTTAATTTAGTTTAATTGTCATTGAAAAATGTTTGGTATTTGAGGAAAAAAGTTATAATAAAGTTAATACAAATTAATGCATCATCCCCAAGTAAATCTCATGTAGCAGAATTTTTAAATTAGTAGGTTACTAGGAATTTTAAAATTAATATTTTGCTTAAAAAATTATAAATAATTTAATAAAATTATATGATTATAATTAAACCGTATGTATACATTAGAATTAGATTATACTTGGGAAAACAATAATAAATGTGTATACAATAATATACCCGTATGTAACTTTAGAAGCGCACCAACTAAATCCTTGTGTGGAATATGTCATTGAAGTCGGGTAAGAATTACAATGGTTTTTTTTTTTTTTTTGCTTTGATAGAACTTATGAAATTGTTAACTGTCAAACGAGCTATCATACTGCATTCACGTTTTGAAATTTATGATTAGTATACTGATCAGTGGAGGAAGATCCAAATTTATAGATTTGTCGTCGGTCGCAGGAACTACATGAAATTTTTTTCGTAAAAATATTGGCCTATATCCGTAGAAGATACAGCTGGTGCAGGAATTAGCGCCACAAGACAAACATATCCATATGCTTCGTTCTTTCCACGATTGGACAACGATGAGGCTTATTTTTGGCTTAAGGGGTTTGTTTATTAAGCAAAATTGCCATATATGGAGTGAGACCAGATATGGTTTCAACAGGATGGCGTTATAGGGCCCATACACGACACATGCATGCATGCGCAATCACGTGATTGCGCATGCAGATTGACCGTGTATGGTGTTGATTGTGTGGTTGCACATGCTGACTGTGTGATTTCAAAATTTTTTGATATTTTTTTGTTTGTGCATGCATGCATGTATAATGTGTGGTGAAATAACTCATTTAAAATTTATTTTCGTGTGGTAAACTAGTAGCTAGTGTGTACAAAAAAATGCCGAAAGTTGTAAACATGAATTTTTGGAACGAATGCTTGGAACTATATAAAAGTTTTCCAGTTTTGTGGAAAGTGAAGGGATTATAATTGCAATACACGCAACGTCTTACATGATTGAAATTTCAAATTAAATGAAGAATGTGCAATTTGCATGTGTCGTGTGTAGAGAAACCATGATTGCGCAATCAATGATTGTACATGCATGCATGTGTGGTATATGGGCCCCATTACGTGGCATACGGCGAACGCCAAACATTGAAATAAAAATTTGCCGATCTCCAACAATAATACAATCATCATCACAAGGCATGGACCCTTTTAAAAAATCTACAGCATTTAAAAATAATTGGTAACATGCAAAAGGGCTCGATAGATGTAGAATACAAAAAGAATTCAGACCTTAAGTGATATTTTCATACAGATTAATTCAATATCATCAGTGTTTGGAATATCAAAAGCAGATAAATTATATTTGGAGTGAACCGCTATAAGTATTGATCGGCCAGAAAAATTAAAACCGTCTTGAAAATACCGAACCTAAATTTTATAGGCACAAACTAGAACACGAAACTAATATGAGTACGAAATCTCAGTGAAATTGGATAATAATTACATGGTCTAAAACTAAACTAAAACTAAGCTGCCCATGATTCCCATGAATCCTCTACTGGCTCTAATTTTCAGTAGCACTAACTAGATGACTAGATCAACCTGTGTGTGGAATATCAAATGCGATTTAAATCGGGAGGCAATTACTTTATGATGTAGACATGTGATGGATTGAACATATGTTGAAATATAATTGGGATTTTTAACATGAATCCACTGAAGTACCGACTTCAAATTTTGAAGACACCAAGTTTACAAGAAAACTTCATGTATGCCAATTTTTATCTTGCGTGAATCAGGTACGAATACATACGGTTAGCATACTGCATTGTTGGTCGACCCTTTGTTGAAAATCTTCACACACCATCCTTAACATAATCTAACTTAACAGTTTACCATTCTTTAAAATATAAAAAAATCTTATTAACATAAATAAATTCATAAAGTTTTTATTACAATAAAAACTTCATGCGCTATACTAAATTTTAATTAAGACAATATGACGGCATTTTAACTAAAACTTTTCATGTAATATTTGTTAGATAGATAGTTATTTTTATTGCTAAAATTTTCTTCTTTTTAAAAAACTCTTATTACCATTCAACAAGGAAAATTATCAATTATGACCAAAAAAAATATGTACAAAAATTTCACTCCCACAAACTCACACTTACAGAAATGAATTATTTTATACATCAAAAATATCCTTCTTTAATTTTTTATGTAAGAAGATTATTATACATGGTTTTTTTTTGTTGGTAACATCCTGTGAGAAATTGTTTTTTATAGCCATGTAACGTATTTACAACAAATCCGCAAACTATACAAAAACAAGCTGCCAACTAGGGGGAGCATATAACTCATAGTATGTTTAACAGCGATTTATGTCCAAAAATTTTTTGTAATTAACATTACCTTTGTAACAAACAGTGCTTTGTCCAAAATTGCTAATCTTTATTATTTATTGATTTAAAAATTAATAATTTAATATTTTTATTTCTTTAATAATAAATAATATCATTAAAATAACTATAATAAGTATAAATATGCGTAATCACGAATCCAACCTGTGTACAAAATTTCATTGAAATTGGATAATATTTACCATATGATCTAGAACATATGAAATATTAATCTGAAATTTTAGCATGGACCCCCTCAGACTAGTAACTTCTAACTTAGTCTGCACATGTGTAATCACGAATCCAACCTGTGTACAAAATTTCATTGAAATTAAATAATATTTACCATATGTAAATATTATTTTGAAGACACCAAAATAAATTTTGAAGACACCAAGTTTACAAGAAAACTTCATGTATGCCAATTTTTATCTTGCGTGAATCAGGTACGAATACATACGGTTAGCATACTGCATTGTTGGTCGACCCTTTGTTGAAAATCTTCACACACCATCCTTAACATAATCTAACTTAACAGTTTACCATTCTTTAAAATATAAAAAAATCTTATTAACATAAATAAATTCATAAAGTTTTTATTACAATAAAAACTTCATGCGCTATACTAAATTTTAATTAAGACAATATGACGGCATTTTAACTAAAACTTTTCATGTAATATTTGTTAGATAGATAGTTATTTTTATTGCTAAAATTTTCTTCTTTTTAAAAAACTCTTATTACCATTCAACAAGGAAAATTATCAATTATGACCAAAAAAAATATGTACAAAAATTTCACTCCCACAAACTCACACTTACAGAAATGAATTATTTTATACATCAAAAATATCCTTCTTTAATTTTTTATGTAAGAAGATTATTATACATGGTTTTTTTTTGTTGGTAACATCCTGTGAGAAATTGTTTTTTATAGCCATGTAACGTATTTACAACAAATCC